>JABUQX010037303.1:5000-20000 GCA_015478945.1 Trachelipus rathkii | reverse complement strand
GGTAAATTCTCAAATACAAGCTCTGATGATATTGTTTCGTTTGAGTTGCTGTTTTTCTTTTCTTAGTCCCTTGGGTAGTTCCTTTAAAAAAGAAACTTATATAAACCAAGTGTTATGTCGTTGGTCTTAATAATTAAGAATGATTAGAAAAGTTAATATACTATTTGTTGATCAACATATAGATCAACATATTATCTCTTAATAGAAAACTTTTAGGCCTCATTAATTAAAATTATTAATAAAAAATGGGATTTATTAATGAAATTAAGTTTCAAACACTTACCCGGTAATCCGGGAGAAATCAAGTGGAATAGAATCTTCTTGGTCCTCTTTCTGTATTTGTGTATTCCTACACTCTGATTGTTCAGTCAATCAGATATTTATATTACAACCTGGGGGGAAGAGTTAAAAGGAGAAACGTAACATCATTTCACTCCTCCCCACCCGTCGACATTAAGTGGCGACGCACATGCTGGTCTGCAGTATTTAATGAAACATCTTTGTGCTCAAACAAAAACTTTCCTCTTTTAAATTAACCAAAACTTTCTTCTTTCTTGAAATCTTCTTGTAAAAAAATCATAAAAATAATGGATTCTTTCTTTAAAAATAAAACTTTCTTGGTTAAAATCACACGTCATGTGACTAGCACTAAGGTGCTAATCACATAAACGCTTAATATCTCGTTTGATCTCCTGACGTGGGATTTCATGGCCATGAGAGGCAAAGAAACCTTCAGAATATGCCAGGAATTCATTAAATTTAGCCTCCCATTGTTGTTTGAGGGCTTGAAGGGACGATTCCCCCGCCACCTGTACATTAAGAGTGGTACGTATATGATCGTCTACTGAACGTGGTCGTTGAATCCTTCCTTGGGTAGTGTCATAAGGAGCTCGTCGCAATTCCACCCGTCTTGGTTGGGTTCTGGCTCGTTCCCGAGACACAGTATTAGCAATTTGTCTATTATTTGGACGTTCCGGACTTTGATTAAATCTTATTGGGGAATATGCACGTGGACGAGCGGCCTCTAAAGGGTCACTATCCGTGCCTGTGATATTGGACCGCTGAACAGTGGGGGTCGGTGCCGTAGTCTCAACTATAGCTCTATTGGTAATAGCTCTAATTGTGCTTAGGACCCCTGAAGGGCCTGGCTGGGGCTCTTCCATCTCGGTGTCCTCCACTGCTGGTCGTTCCTGTGTAGTCCCCATACTTACTTGCACTATAGCAGATGATTGTGTTGAAGTTGGAGTGGTAATGGCATCTGGTCTCACATTCCCAAGAAGGGGGTGGGGCCCTTGAGCGAACACCCCTACTCTATAGAGGCGTTTCCAAAAATTTTTACATAAGTCTGGAGTGGGGTGTAGCCCATCCTTCAAAAATCCTTTATCACCCAAGGTATATATATTCCCAGCCATAAACATCTTTACCATTTTTTTATATCTTGTGATGGAATCAACAGAATACATGACAGGATATGTATATTTGCGATACCATTGAATGGTATCTCCTCTTAGCATCCGTAAAGACTCATGTGTTCCTTTAGCTTGCATATGCAAGATTCTATCACCAAAGGCTGGGTCCTGTTGAAATCTTTCCTGAACCCATCTTGGAGAATCCTGGAATTTTTGGGCATTATAATATGCCAAATCAAGAAAAGGTGGAATAATGAGGATCACTCGCATTGCGTCATTTATTTCAGCACACCGCCTAGTGAATTCGGAAAACCGTTGAGCAAACTCTTCATTTGAAAAGGTAAAGTCTGCCACGGTTCCCCAATACTCCTGACGATAGTCCTCATGAGCGATTACCCTGCGTTTTCGATATGCCTCGGTAATAACAATATACACCAGCATGTGTGTGTAGGTTGAATCAACTATTTCTGGTATTTTGTCTTGTAGCTGGTGCAATTTTATCCCCGGGAACGAATGAAACACTACTTCCGCTCCCGGCACCAAATCAGGAGTGAAGGCTTCCTCCATTTCTCTGACCCATGAGTGGCCCGCTACAAGAATCTGTAACAATATAGTTTACAATAATATAACGATATAACAAAAATAAATATACATACATACATATATATATATGTATACATATATATATATGCTCACACACATACAAGCCTATCATACTAAAAATAATTTTAAATTGTATATAGTATTTCAGGATTAAACAAAGTGATTACTTCTTTTTACGACGTTCCAGTAGATACGGAAAAACAATGGGCAACTCTTGGCATGCTCCTCTCGATCGCGTATGCGGTCGCAAATTATTAGATACCGATGGCGGCATCCATACAGGCAAGGATTGTACTTGATCTTCAAAACCCAAAAAGGGTGGACTTTGTGAAAAGGATGATTCCTGATTTTCACAAATTAATTCTTCGTCAGCTGTTGCTGCATTAACTCCATCTCCTGTAATTGATACTATCGGAGTGGAAAACCTATTCATTGCTTTCACTAAATCTTGGTTGAAGGGAACATACGGAGGATTGATCGGGGATGGCAGGACCATTGCTTGGCTCATCTCCCAACGTCTCTCCGCCTCCTCTAACAACTCAGACGTGTCCCACATCAAGTATGAATTAACTTCTTCCTCTTCACTCGCTACTTCATCCGGAGTCTGAGGTACATCTTCTTTTTCATCATTCTCATCATAATCGGTTTTACTGTGGTGAAATTTGTCAATACTTCATTCAT
This sequence comes from Trachelipus rathkii, assembly GCA_015478945.1. Taxonomy (NCBI): domain Eukaryota; kingdom Metazoa; phylum Arthropoda; class Malacostraca; order Isopoda; family Trachelipodidae; genus Trachelipus; species Trachelipus rathkii. The sequence goes on along the minus strand of JABUQX010037303.1, from coordinate 17,307 downwards.
GGCATTTTGTATAGTCGATATAGTTTTCAATTTGTTGGCAATGTCCTCCATTTGGTTTGGATCCATCAAGAAACCCTCAAAGATCGATTCTTCGTCTTCATCTTCGTCTTCACCTAACCCGTCTGCAATACCTTCAACATTATTCGATTCACAACTACTAATTATTTCCTCAGCTTCCGGAAACATAAATGGTTCCGGTTCCTCTTCATCATCCTCCATAGAGAATTTCCGAAAGATCGGATCATTCAACAGGTAATCTGGTGGAGTCTTCCAAGGACGTAATTGTCGATGGTGGGCGCGATACTCTCGCCCATTTTCAAAGATTTTTATAATATAAGTGACTTTTTTGTTGCACATTGTTGATTTCATAAGGTCCATAATAACGTGGTCTAAATTTATTCAATGTCAGATCACCCGGAAGATGAATTTTAAGTCCTACTAACTGATATAGTTCGTAGGGGACGTACTTACTATGACCGGACTCCCAGCGATCTTCTATTTCTGGGAAAGGAAGACCTAGAGACAGTTCATGAGCCCTTTTCAGAATGTTTTCACATGGTGTTAAATCGGTTTCGGAATGTTTTGTGTGATTATTTATTAATATTACTTGAGACAGATCATTGTCCCACGATGAAGGGCTAGTGATGGACATTCTTAAATATTGACTGAGGGTTCTATTTACTCTTTCCACTGCCCCGTTTGACGCTGGAGTATAGGGTGTTGTTAATACATGCCTAATGTGCTGCTGTCGTAAGAGCTCCTCAAATTCTGGGCCAACAAACTCTCGTCCATTATCTGTCAGCAATCTTTCCGGTAATTTTGGAAGAAAAGACAAGATATTATGTTTGAATGCATTTGCAACTGTTGCGCTTTTCTTATTCTTTATTGGTACGGCTGACACCCACTTTGTGTAATGATCAACTAAGACAAGTGCATACTGATTACCTCTTGATGAACGAGGAAACTGAATCAAGTCCATTGCCACCAACTCAAAAGGCCGAGATGTGACAATTTTTATGGTAGGTGGGGCATGGATAATATTTGATATTTTGTAGGCCTGGCATTTATAGCAGGTAGTTGTTATATCTGAGCATATTATACTTATTTTTGGATGCCACATTCGCTGAATTAACAGAGAATACAACTTATGCTTTCCTATGTGGGCAAAAATCCAGTGTGCTTTAACAGCTACCTCAACCAAATAGTGGTGAGGAACTATCAAAGCCCATACTCCATCAAGCATTTCTTTATACAAACAGTTGTTATGGAGACGAATATACTTTTGGGATCTCGCAAAAGGTTTCAAGGATCCATTAAATGCTAAATTCTTTACAATGGCATTTCTTAACTTACGTAATAAGGGATCATTATTCTGCACTTTATTGAAATCTGTATGACCCAAGTCCAATGGATCCACTATGTCTTCTTCGTTTAGCCTTATTTGACGAATCACGGGTACTTTCTCCACCTCCCCACCATTCCTTGGTGGAGGGGCTGTTTTGTTATCTATGTTGTTAAGCGACAACGGTTTCGGCACTGTTGAGGGTTCCTGTGGTTCTTCCAAAGACTCATTTAAAAGATCGAATTCCTGAAATTCTGTAGTGACAATCATCTGAGTCGTTGGTCCTTTTTCAACACTAGTAATTCGTATAGGAACTAACAAATTATAGTGTATGCCTCCCAAACAAATGAGATGGCAAATACTTTGGCCCTCGGTGGTACCGAATATAAGGGGTTTAGTGTCACCATAATATACGTAAACCTGTACTTTATTCACTTCTGCAAACGCCTGTATAGCTTGCGTCAGCGGGAACTGTCCTATGTTTTTCATTAGCTGTAATGTCTTTGTAATATTTCTATTGTTCTTTCCGGTAGGTAGCCCGTATTTTTGGCGGTTATCCAGGAGTTCCTGGACAACAATTTCTCTCAATTTTCCATGTTGATCTGGTGATCCAGACAACCAGAAAGAGAATGCCTGAAATAACGAATCCCCGCCCCCAGGCAACTTCACTTCCGTAAACCCCTTTGGGATTTCATTCACTTTAACAGACTCTGGGTTATCTTGCTTCTCCAAGGGAATACCCATTGGTGATCTTGACAAGGCATCTGCCACTACATTTTCCTTACCAGGAATATATCTCAATTCATAGTCCACATCGTTCAACTCCTCAAGAGTACGTGCCACCCTTGGATTGACCAAAGGCATGTTGTGCAAGAACAACAAGGGCTTGTGGTCGGTATGGATGACCACTTTTATGCCATATAAGAAAGGTTTCAAGGCTCTGACTGCCCATCGAATGGCAGCTATTTCTCTCTCAGTGGTGCTATAACGCTGCTCTGCTTTTGAGAAAGTGGTGGAAATAAAAGCTATTGGCTTCTCCTCTCCAGATTGTTTCTGAGCCAGACATGCTCCTGCTCCGATGTCTGAAGCATCCACATATAACAACAACGGGACTGCTGGATCTGTTCGATCTGGATAAGTTAATACTGGTGGTTCAATCAAAGACTTTTTCAGTTTTTCAAACGCCTTCTGACATGGTTCATTCCACTTAAGGGTTTTGCCACTTAATAATTCAAAGAGAGGCTTGGCGAACTCTGAACAATGGGGGATATGTCGCCGATAAAAATTAACCATGCCTAAAAATTGGCGAAGTTGGCGAATGGTCTTAGGCGTAGGGAATTTCATAATCCCTTGTAGATTAGAGTCCAGGGGAATCATTCCTTGTTCTGAAACTCGATGTCCCAAGTATTGTACTTCCTTTCTTAACATAAATGTTTTAGTTGGCTTGATTTTAAAACCTGTCTGCTGGAATGCCAGAAGTACTTTTTCCAAAATTTCCAGATGTTTTTCATATGTATCACTTACGATGAGCACATCATCTAAGTACACCATGCACTCATTCCAAGGGATATGGGCGAGCGCATATCTCATGCCTCTCTGAAACGTGGCCGGACCGTTTTTGACACCAAAAGGCATTCGTAAAAATTCCCAATGTGACAGGGGGGTGGTGAAGGCGGTCTTCTCTATACTGGTTTCTTCCATTTCGACCTGATAATAGCCTTTCACCAGATCTATAGTGGTGAAATACTTCATCCCCTGCAAACCAAAGAGCATGTCTATTAGATTAGGGATAGGGAAACTATCTCCCTTTGTGATTTTATTGAGTTCCCTATAATCGATGCATAATCGTATTGATCCATCCGGCTTTCTTATTGGAACAACCGGAGCGGAGTAAGGAGATTTACTTCTTTGTATGATTCCTTCCTTCTCTAGTTGTTTACAATTAGCTTCTATTTCCTGTAAGATAGGCCCTTGAAGGCGCCTTACTGGTACCTGAACAGGATCATCTGTCAGTGTTTCAATTCGGTGTTTAATTACATCGGTACAGCCAACATCTGAATCTCCCAAACTCAAGACTGATGGAAACCGACTTAAGAGTCGGACCAATTGTTCTCGCTGCTCTTCAGTTATGTCTGACTCATGCACTCTGAAAGCTTGAAAAATTCCTTCCGTTGTCCACTCCTGCCGATCCTGTGGGTCATTTTCCGCTAACTCGACTAAATTAATGGAAGGATCAGGTATATTGGTTAACTCCAGATTTCCCATGATGGTGCCTTTTCTTAATTTCTTAGGTAATTCTCCATCATTTCGTGTTATTAACAATGTCTTATTCTCGTGGAATTGTACAATTGCATTCTCAAATGTAATATCTTTCGGCAGTCTTGAATTTGCCTCTATTATCCCTACCTGTTTTGATTTTAGTCCTATACTACTCTGCACCTCCACAATGGCACATTCTTTTGGTTGAATCACTATACTTTCGGTCAATGCACATAGTATTCCCTTTTGTTCAGTCCGCATATCTACAGCTACTGTTTGCACATAATTCCCTCGACGAAGAACCAGTTCCTTTTCATATAAGTCAGGCAATAGGCGTTCCTTTTGTAGCAGATCATAACCCATGACCAGATCGTATCCCATAACCTCATCAGGGATTATGATAAATCTCATGGGTTTTAGCACATAATTGGTGGATAATTTTAGGGCCAACATCACTTCACCTAGCACTGGAAATCGCACGTGCCCTATCCCTTCTATGCTCTTATAAGCTGCGGGCAATAATGGACATTTCTGTTTGTCTAAGGCATGGAAACACCTGGTAGATACCAGACTTGTCTCTGCTCCTGTATCAACAAAAGCTACACAAGCCTCTATTTGAGGTTGATCTTCAATGGTCACTCTCAAAAGGAGGGTCTCCTCTGGTGCTCTAATCATGTTGTACTTTATAACCTTCTCTTCTTTCACTTCAACTTTAACTACACCATGCTCTGGAGAGTTTTCTGTAACTCTCTCTTCTCGAATGGGCTGATTACTACTAATTAAAACCGATGGACATATCTTTCCAATGCTAGTCTTAGATTCACACTGAGGATCCTCCTGAGACTCTCCAGGAGCCTCCTCTTTTCTATCATCGTCTGTACTTTGTACAATTTCTGACCTTTCATTCTCCAACATGAGGTCTTCCATGTCGGAGTTTCCTAGTTTCCCGGTTTGGTGGGACAGTCTTTACCCAAATGGTTACCATGGCAAAAAGGACACTTAATTCGATTACCATATTTGTCAGGACAAGCGGCTACTAAATGGCCTACTTCCTTACAACGTAAACACTTATTCTGGGACTCGTAACAATCATCAAAGGTATGTCCTCTTTTCCCACAATATTGACACTGAGGCCTCAATCGACACTGGCTCATCATGTGCCCAGGCTTGTTACAATGAGCACATGTAGGTGCGCTTCTTTGATTCTGTCTATTGTTGCTAGACCTTGACGGATACTGTTGATCTCTAGTCCTGGCCACTGAGGGTCCTGATTCATTCCTATAGAATCCCTGAGTAGTCTGGTTTTGTCTGCAAGGATTATTAACTGCAGCTAATGACGCAACTGTATTAAATTGCGGCGAAGTGACTTCTGCACCCGAGGTCTGTGTCCTCTGGCAACAACACATTCTCAAACTTTCCTTATTTTTAGGCATTGGGAACAAAGAAGATATCTGCGGTGATACTTGATAATTTTTAGTCAGGTCCACAACTTCTGGACTAGTACCTTCTTTCTTTCCTTTGTTACCTTTAAAACATTTGTCAACAATAGCCACCAGTCTCTCCCAAGGAAGTGGATGTCCCATTGCTGTTTCTGAAGCCGTCATTGTGTCATCTACCCTGTCTTGAATGTTCTCTGGTAAACTTTTGAGAAACTTTTGCCGTACTATAGGCAATTTCATAACATCCTGCCCCGGGAAAGCCTTCTGGGCTAACCCAATTAATCTCAACGCATAAAGAGGGACTGTTTCCTCTTCTATTAAACTTGCATCTGTAAACTGTTCTGTTTCTTTCCTCGTCTCTTTTTCAATTTCACTCTTAAACCAAGCTAACATTTTCCTCTTTACCTCATCATATTCAAATGTTGTTCGAGCTATTATTTTATATACATCCAAAGCTGCTCCATCTAAGTGGTTTCCCAAAAGGGGTACCATACCTTCTGGAGAACCTGGATATTTAGCCAAGCAGTATACTTCATAACGTTGAAAGAATTGCACCATTGTTTCTCCGGTTTCCAGTCTATATTTTCCTGGAGGAATGACGCTATGTGGTTTTCTGTCCCTAGACATATTTTGCATCATGTTTGCCATTGATTGAATCAATTGAGTGTTTTGCTGCATTAGTTCCTTAAAAGTTGGTGAATCCATGGACAGATTTTGTGGATCTTGCACCAGATTTGGTATCTGATCTTGAGCACCTGGATCACTGTTTTGTAAACCAGTTTGCGAACCATTAGTGGTTTGAGTGGTTTGAGAATTCGTCCCAGAAATAGGACTCTTTTCCTCTACCAAAGAATTCATATCATCGGGCATGATGGTGAGTTAATAATGAAATGAACGAATAAGGGTTACTCCCTTGAATCAGAAAAAGAAGAGTGACAGAACACTCAGCAGCAGAGGTAGATATTCAAAAAGAACAACTACGCTCTGCTACCAAATTATGTAACAGGTTTTTGTTACAATGAGAGGACAAGTCCAGTACTTACTTTGTTATAAAGGAAGTCTGGCTCATCCCAAGAGAGGTACAGATTGTAAAGAGATCCTCTTCCGCACTTTCTCCTGTGACAGATGTCGTGACGGATCTAATCTCCAATAGATATTTTTATTATGTTTGAGTTGTCCCTCAAGAACGACCACAACCACTGCCGAGAATTTATGTCACAATTAATAACAGAAAAATAAAAAGTTTAAATAACGATTAAGGCTGCATCCACAAACAGAAAAAAACACTCACCATCAATGATGACACCACATGCTTTAACGTTTGGCAAATTAGATAAGAAAAAGTGCAGCTATGCAATTGGCTTGGCAAACACTAAAGTGCATAAAAAAGAAAGCGTTTTTATTTTATGGTTATCTTTATTTAAAATATTTAGGTTAAGTTATTAGCCCGTGTATAAAATACTAAATAATATTAATAATAATAATAGTACATAATAATAAATAATATAATATAATAATTAAAATAATTAATAATAAAAATACATATATATAATAATATATAATAATAAGGTGATAATAATAATGAAGAAATAATATATATAAATAATAATAATAAATAATAATAATAATGGTGTTTTAACATTGGGATCATAACATCCTAATATAAATTAATACAATACTCATGATGAAAAATATAAAATTTAACTTTGTGGCGACAACCTTATTTGACCTTAATTTCTGTGTGCTAGCATAACTTCAAGAACACAAACTTATATTTAACACTAATAATATACAATCACAGGTTAAATCAACACTTGAAATTATCCAAAACAAATATTGTTCAGAAACCAACAGGGTTAAAATAAGAGACTCAAGAAGTGGTTACTGATTTGGCTCACTTAAGCTGGGCTGTGCATTAGTCCTAATAAATCTGAGTTGTTGGGACACAATTGGTAATTCTCAAATACAACTCCTGATGATATTGCTTTCGTTTGAGTTGCTGTTTCTTTTCTTAGTCCCTTGGGTCAGTTCCCTTTAAAAAGAAACTTATATAAAAAGTTGTTATGGTCGTTTGGTTCTTATATTAAGATGATTAGAAAAGTTAATTATACTATTGTTGATCACTATACGATCACAATCTTATCTCTTATAGAATAACTTTAGACCTCATTATTTAAATTATTCAGCAAAAATGGGATCTTATCAATGAATACAGTTTCAAAACCTTACCCGGTAATCCCGCGGAGAAATAAGTGGAAAGAATCTCTTGGTCCTCTTTCCTGTATTTGTGTATTCCTAGACACTCTGATCTGTTCAGGTCAATCAATACTTTATACTTACAACCTGGGGGAAGAGTTAAAAGGAGAAACGTAACATCCTGTCAAAAAATAGTATCTTTCTGTATCAATATAATGTGATATATCAATAATATATTATATATATATATATATATAATATATAATATATATTATTTTCTTCTTCTTTATCCTCCCCCACAGACTTGGGTAGTGGCGGGCACACATGCACCAGAAATAAAATAGTTTAGTAGAAGAGCATGCCAAGTCGAAAGGAACTCTCTTCCCGTACCCTTCCTCATACCCTTAAATGCGAACCTGTCTTAGCCAAAATACACCCAAGAGTGTCATAACTTCGCAACATTTTGTCATTATCAGGGTTTATCCCCTTGACTAGGCGAACAACCATGCCTCATCACAAATCCACACCATTCACTCCTAATTTGCCCCATCTTTCCCTTTTGTTAAATTTATATTCCTTCGGACACTCTTTTATTTATTCAATCCATATTTTCTTTGGTCTCCCAGCGATAGCTTTCCAATACGCACCACTATAAAACTGCTTAATTAATCGACTATCATTCATCCTTTCCAAATGATTAAACCACTTTAATACACTCTTATTTATTCTCTCATTTACTCCTTTCGTCACACCACGCAATTACCTATTGCATGCATTCTTCATTTTTTCAATTCTTTTCTTACCTAACACAATTCTAAGGTAATCCATTTGGACAGACTTCACCTTAGATCTATACCTCTTATTCCATACCTTAGTTTTACTTCTTAATTGGTTTTATTTAGTTTTACTACTATACATTAAGGAGAACCTATACTTGGTAAACAATTATTGTATAATCTTTAAAATTGAAAGCTTATTTAACCCTGCTCAGGAAGCCCTCTTTAAAAATCACATAGTTGGTAGACGTTGATCAAATTTTTCACGTCTTACTTAACCTTATTTAAACCTTTATTTTGATAAACTAGGTTATTGTTTGATTATATTTGATGCATACATCTTCAAAGAGATGACTGAGACAAACTTTCATGCAAACAAAATTTTTTTAAAACCTTTTATAAAAACACAATGTTACATTTTTTAAAGAAACCCCCCCCCAAAAAACATATTTTTTTAATATATAATAAAAAAAAACATAAAACTTTTTTTTAATTAAAATTTTTATGCCAATAAACAAAAAATGTGTAGAATCATCGATATTTTCATTCACATCGTCATTTATGACTCTACTGCCTCTAAGAAATGAAAGAAAGTGAGCTCTAATTTTTTTTTTGTAAAAATGAAATATTTCTATCTACATATGCAAAATATGTGCATTTTAGGTATATATATATATATATATATAGGGGATGTATAGGTAATATATATATAATATATATATATATATAACCTATTATATATATAAAATATATATATATATATTATATATATATATATATATATATATATATATATATATATATATATATAGGGGTTGAACGGGTTGCAGGATCAAACAACCTATGAAGTGACGAGGTACTTGCACAATCCTCATCGTCATCAATCTCAACCATATTTCTAATTTTTCTTGGAGTAAGAACTAACTCTCTTTTCCTTTTGTTCATATTCATATTTCCAAAACATTCCTCTATTTTACTAACAAATCCATCACTCTCTACAGAGTCATATTCCACGTCATCCTTACTTTCACTGCCTGAGGATACAAAAAGAAAATTCCCTTCCAAATAGAAAATCTAGGATATTATATATATATATATATATATATATATATATATATAAATATATATATATATATATATACTATATATATATATATATATATATATATATATATATATATATATATAGTTGGTTGAGCATCGGAATTTTGGGTACCGCACCGCATTAGAGTATGCAAAGCACTAGAGTTAGTTCACCACGCACTGCACCTCAAAAAAATTTATTTTTGTCACGCCACGCCGCAGCTAGAATAAGCACATACCCGGCACACCGCAAAACCTAAAATGAGTTATTTTTGTAGACCGCACCCCGCACCGCACCACAGCCTCTATGTTTCGATGGCGCTTGCGTTTTTTCAGTGCCGCAATCGGCACATCACGTCTATAACTTAAAATCGGCACCGCACGGGTCACTAAATTATGTACTGCACCGACCGCAACCATACCGCACCGTACCGCATCAAATAAGCGCACCACGCACCGCACCCGCACCCGGTGCGTCGGCCAACACTATAAACTAGCACTACACTAAAGCATACATAAAGGGTATCGTTCGGTAATAATATACCCGCACAGAGAAACATCAAACGGTAGACGTTTGGTATATTCCACACAACTTCCCCCCACGGAGCCCACAGTGCAGCTAAGGTGGATTTTATGTGACAGCAATATCTATTACCCCCTAACTCCCCCAATTCTCCAATTTCACCCCCATATCTCATGACGTAATGATTTTAGAAGGAAAAAACAAAAAAATTGCTCTAGGCGTTGGTAATTTTTACCCTCGGCTACCTGAGCAGGGTTAAAGAGTAACTAACTACTATAGATTTGACTTCCGTAAATTTGTTTCTGAAATACAGCACTTCGCTTTGATGGGAGATGAGTCCACTCCTAAAATCTTTAATTTTCAATATATTGTAATGATCTTTTCACTAAAATGCGTCCTTATATTGTGACAATGTAATATAGATATATTGATAGATATTGCATGCAGGCTGAAATTATAATTTTGAGTGGAATGTTTTGATTTACGAAATATCTTAAGCCTATCCTGACACCACCCAACACCAATAATCTGATTGAAACATCCAGGGAATGTTCTGCAGTCTATATGTAAATGCTTAGGAAAGTTTCATCAAATTCATCACTTCTTTGTTTTTCAAATATTTTTGTGCAAAATATGTGAAAATTTTAAAAGGGGCAAAACTTCCCTGTTAGATTTTGTGAAATTTTCTTAAATTTAAAAACAATGTTCTTTGAGGTATTTATAATTATAGACATAAATTTGCCAAAATTGATATCTAATTTGTTGCAGTTTGAGGAAATCGGGCGTAGCGTTAAAAGTTGGGCATAGCGAGTACAGGTTCTCCTTAACATCGGTAACAACATACTCTCATTCACCAAATCCTTGCCCTTGCTTACATTTACTTTCAAACCCCACCTTTAGCATACCCTGCCGAAACACTCTAAGAATTTTCTCATACTTTCTTCAGATTCACCACACAAAACAAATTATCTGTGTACAACAAGCAAGGCACACTCTACTTTCTTCCATTTTCCATTAGTCTAATTCCCTCCCTTTCTATTCTTAAATTAAATTCTTTCATCACTCCATCCATATATAAAATTAAATAGCCATGGAAATATAACACATTCCTGCCCCACTACGCTCTTAAAATATCAACTCTTCACTACATTTATTCTAACAAACGCTTAATTATCATCGTTCACACTTTTAATTCAATTCAGACACCTAACACTAATAGCATATATAATTAATACCTGCCATAGAAATTCCTTATTAATCTTCTCATACACCTGTTGCAGGCCCATTTAACCTAAATAAAGTTCCCATTTCTCTCTTATTCTCTCAATCATTTGCTTCAATATAAAAATTTGATCTACACATCATCTACCATTTCTAGATGTATACTGTTCTTCAACAATCAACCATTCAATCACTCGCCGCATTCTCTATGCCAAATTGCTAACATATATCTTCTCGACAACACAATAAATAAATTCCTCTATAGTATCCACAATTCAACTTATCACTATTACCTTTATAAAAAGGTACCATTACTACTCTCCTCTAGTCCTCCGGAACCAAACACTCCATAAACGCATTGTTACATAACTTCCATATCTAGTCTATCACAGTCTCACCTTCGTTCTTGATCATTTCACCAGTAATTCCTTCTCTACCTTTTGATTTACCATTTTTCAACTTCCTCACTGTACCTGTTATCTCTTGCCTACTAATTACCTTATCCCCAAAATACCTACTTCTTGCACCATCAAATGCACACACATTCACTATCACCTCTTCATCACTGCCAATGTTATGTAGATTTTCGAAATGTTCCCCCCCCCCACACACTCTCTTCGCGTCCGTCTCATCAGTCCCGAAAGCACCTTCTCTATTCACTATTCTATGAAGATTCTTCTTATTTTCTTTTTTAACCTTTCGTACTTCCTTCCAGAAGAACTTCCCATTCCCTTGTAGGCTCCCATTCAATCTCCATTCATACTGCTTATTTGCCTCCTTTTTTTCTCTACATATGCAACTTTTAGTCTTCCAAATTTCGTCCTTATATATTTTTCATGCACTTTTCTTTCGAAACCTCAACATTAGCTATTAGTATATTCAATCACTTCTCTTCATTCCACCGCTCACTATTAACATTCTTAATCCTAATTTGGAAACCACATATTTCTCTTGCACTACTAGCAAAGGTTTTCTTAAGTTACGTTCAGATTCTCTTAATTTGATCTTGTTCACATTAAATCGACTTATTTGTAAGTGTTCTCACATATTTTTCCTTATAACTCTGTTCTTTTAATTTATCACTCTTAATTCGTCCTCTTCCTTTCTTTTGTTCATTAATTTCTATACATGCTCTCACTAACTTAATTTTACATAAAACAAGTTAATGATCTGATATTCACATTCTCATTACGCTCACTGATTTAACATCCAGCATATACTTCAACATCTTCTTCTTCAACAACATAAACTCATCAAAATCTCACTTCGACACCATCTCTACCTAAACCAGCTCTAGTATTCTTATGGATAGTCTTGTGTTCGAAGAATGTATTACACACATTTTTTTTCTCCTCACAGAAATCAAACACCTTCCTACCATTTTCATTTTCTCCCTCAGCCACAATGTCACTTGTTATACCATCACTCTTTCGATCACCTATCCAACCAATCAAGTCTCCCAACACAA
>JABUQX010037303.1:0-2500 GCA_015478945.1 Trachelipus rathkii | reverse complement strand
ACTATACTACTTATAGTCGTATACTATATAATATCTAGACTAATATGTGATCGTATTATTATATGATAAGGTAGGTCTATAATAATATATTATATATATATATATATATACTATATCTATATATATATATATAACTATATATAATATAGATATATTATATAGCATATATATATATAGTAGTGGAAGTATATAATATATACTATATATAAATATTATAGATTAGCGAGTTCTTTTGTTCATTAAATTAAAGCCATCTTGATATTTTAATCTGTATAAATGAAGTAATAATAAAGTAAACATTCTATTAGTTTATTAAGGTCCCATTAATTTACATAATTAAGTGCAGAAGACTATGAAGAATAAAGAAAGTGTCATGCTGCCATTCGTGCCTTCATCTTCTTTTTCTTCTTCCTCTTCTTGTCTTTTAAAAAGAATAAAGCCATCAATTCGCTTGTCTGATTTCTAATTCTTCCAATTTATCAGGATTTTGTGAGAAAAGTTTTCTGAATAAGATTTTATATTTTATTTTATATTTTTTTTCTTGTTTTCCTAATTTGGATTTTTTTTTTATTTTTAAATGTTGTTTTTTTTTAATTTATTAGTTTGTTTCTGTTTTTATCTTTCTAGCTCTTTCTCTTTCTTTTGCATGCCCCTTCCTCTCGTCTCTCAATATATATATATTTATATATATATATATATATATATATATATATATAATATAGTATATTATATATATATATAGTATATATATATATATATATATATTATATATATATATATATATATATATTATACGTATATCAGGAGCGGCTTTACGGGGGAAGCACAGGAGGCCGGCCTCTATCTAAAAAAATAAAAAAACTAATGTAAATAAATATAGTATAAATTACTATTAATTACTATTAAAATAATGTTAAAATGTTATATCAAGGACGCTAATTTTGACAATTAAATCATTTATTTCTTCCGAAAACAATTTATTTTTCATATGAAATCATTGACTGGAGCATTTCGGGATTTTGTTGCCTACTAGAGAAGCTTAATTTTAAAATGCTTTAAAAACACGTTGTCATGGCAAACGTAAGAGAAACCTTATCTTATTTTTGTCTATTTTGGGAGTTTTTCGCACAAAGCCTCCTCGTCGAGCGTCTTTAAATAATCCTCCAAAATTGGAACTCTACTCATAAGTGAGAGTTGCCGCTTTGCAATAAATATGTGAATCAAAATAAAGATATAACTATTTTTTTTTTAAAAAAAAAATTAATAAAAAAACTTATTTAATATATATATATATATAAGTCGCTACGCTCTCAATAATAGATCAGTTAGTAGTGGAGTGAGATAATACGTGTATAGATAAATACGGTAGAAATAGTGAGATATATATATTATTATACGATATATAATATGATTATATATACTATATATTAGGTACTTAATAATTCGGTATCAGGTAAGTATCTGAGAGGAGAGAGAGGAGGAGAGAAGAGAGAGAGAGAAGGGAGAGGAGGAGAGAGAGAGAAGAGGGATCGAGAGGATGGACTGAGAGGATCCGACAGTTCAGAGAGGAGAGAGAGAGTTTATATACATAAAATTTTACTAATTAGGTTCGGGGTATAGGCACCCGAATATTGTCAAGGGTGTCAAGAAGCGGAAGATGAAAAGAGTCCCATGTAATTGGGGACTGCGATAGCTCAGGGCGCAGCGAAGGTAGCACCAGCACGTAAATGATGATTTGAAGATGTGGAGATTGTAGAAGCTGTGTATTTTGGGATCACGCCTGTCAATCGCGGTCTAGTGGTTAACTCTAAAACTGCAAGGCTAGATAGCGCATTAGCCGCTAACCACTTCATGATGAAACACTGTGTTGTCGCATTAACAAGTAGAAATGACATACGTGGCTTTTTGCTGATAATGGCCTGGGAAAATAATGGAAACTACGATGAATATAACTGGTTGGCAAGGTTTTTGGATCACGCACATTACAGTGCAGAGATTAAAAGGAGGTAGTATTTGACCTCTTGAGACCAAGGTGTAATTGCCGGACGGACAGGTATGGTAGAACTATATAAGATGGTTAAAGAGAAACTTCCTCCGGTTTTAAATTATTGTAGGGTTGGTTACAACTCGTGGGTACGAAATTTATGAAATTTAATTATTGAAATGGAGGATTGACAAGCTGTATGTTAAAATTATATTATAAAGTCTTTTTACTAATGGTGTTTACGAATGGAAATTGTCATGTATAAATAAATATAAAATTACGAAAATCTTTATTTATTAATATACCTCCGCGTTGAACAGCAGACAATAAGAGGAAAATAAACTTACAAGCTGTTTTAATATATATATTATATATATATATATATATTAGTATATTAATATATATATATATAGATATATATATATATAATGTATATATATATATATAATATATATTATATATATATTATATATATATATATATATATATATATATATATACATAGATATATATTAT
>JABUQX010037302.1:52500-79400 GCA_015478945.1 Trachelipus rathkii | reverse complement strand
AGAGAAATATATATAATTATATAATACTATATCTATATATAGAGTATATATAATATATATTTAATAGTATTAGTTAATATATATAATAATAATATATTATAATAATAATATATTAATATATTTATTATTAATAATTATTAAGAATATATTTATAATAATCTATATATATATATTATTATATAGTATTATTATATAAGTATAGCTTAACTAATATTATAGTATATACTTAAGTACGTACTGATATATATAATAGGTTATATATTATATTATGTATTATATGTATTATATTAAAGAAAGGGAGTAGGAAATAACATATATATAGCACGGCTTATATTATATTCTAATATATATAATTAATATAGTAATATAATATTAAGAGGTATATATATATAGAATATGATTTCTATCTTTCTGTCATAACTATCATTACTACAGTTTTCTTATCTTTTTCAGGTAATCATTATTTAATACAACGAAAGGGAAAAGACTTTGCCTTATGGAAAGTTTCAATCTTTGGAAAGTAGAAAAAATGATTTTCAGAATTTTAAGTAACTAGAAAAACAGAAAACCCTTAGTGTGATTAGTAAACATTCATGTAATGCAAATCACTTTTATATGGTAGTAAATGATATAAGATTTTAGTATTGTTTATAGAAAGAGTTATAAGATATTAATATCTGAAAAGCCTGTGTTAATAATTAAAGAAATTTTTAATATTTTGATTTCTAATAAAAGAATCACATTTATTAAAATTATATATGTAATTGGTATTAAAATTACATATATATATGATTTTTATTTCTCAAATTAATAAGTTTTTTTTTAAAAATGGAAAAAAAGAATTAAACCGAAAGTACATCTCTGGTCAGTAGTTGAAAGTGTAAATTTATGACATTTATATCAATCACTGGAGCGAAGAGTACATACCTCAGCAACAGTGACATCACTATAGTTAGTGTAACCTATTCCCATGATTTTAATAATTCCAACAAAGTCGTAAGGGTCTCTTACTTTATTCTCCTTGCACCTATTGATATTTACTCTTCTATGACCTAAAACAATTATATAATAATTATTTATTAATATATCAATAACAATATAAAATAACATCATATTGCTGAAAGAAATTACTAATTATAATTTATTTAACACAGGTGTCGCCGACGGTTTAAATCTAAACTTATAATTATTGCGTTTTGTTAGGCCATTTCTTTATGTCAAAGAAGATTCAGTCGGATAAGTATCAAATTTTTTTGCCAAGATTTTGGTTTTATATTGGGTAAACTAAAATATTAATAATGTTAGATTATTACTTTGTAATAGTTTTATAAAGTAATTTAAAAAAAAACACAAAAAAAAAAACCAATAACATGGAAGTTAAACTATTTTATATATATATATTATAATTATAATTATATATATAAAAATAATTTCTGTACCTTATTCAAACCTTCTTTTTTTCTTAATAATGCTAATATATCTGGAAAAGTACGTGGTACTTAAAATTTATTACTTGTCGAAGGTAACATTACACGTGTATATTGTGAGCATAAAAAAATAATATGATATATATAGCAAGAGTATTATAGAATTAAAGAAAAAAAATATCTATTTCTATAACTTTTTTGATGTGCGTACTCTCTTTATAAATGGAACGTTTTCTAAAAAGGGATCCCCATATTCACCTGAGAATAACAACGACAGATTTTAGTTACGAAAGGTAGAAACTTTTGTACGATGATGGCCGGAATGACCAAGAGTTTGACGAATATTATTGACAAAAGCCGTATTTGAAAAATTTAATATCACGTAGTCCTGTTATCTCAGTCATCATTCGATTATGTATTGATCTACTTCGTATTCTCAAGTATAATTTATCTTTAAATGACTCACACAGCGTTCTCGTATCCTTCATCTAATCTTCGTTATTCCTCTTAATCATCACACTTTCATTACGTCACTCTGCTTGTCTACTCAATTTTACTCGTATCCTCATTCCTCTCCGTACGTATCGATCTTCTCTCATCATTACAGATCTGTAAGATATTCTTTCCTAGTATCACTCAATCTTCGGACGCGCTCCGTAATCCGTCACCATAACTATTAATGTACGTGTTTAATATTGTAGTATCTACGTATTCCATTCTCCTATTTAAAAAGTTATCTATCTTATTATTTTTATAATCATACAGTTAGAGTTACTTCGCGTATAATAGTTTCTCTTATAAATATTAATTTAGAAAATTTTAACATTTAATACCCTTATATATCTCACGCGTCATTCATGTTTTAGTAAATAGATTATTCATATATATATAGTTAGCTCTACTTAAATATAGTAGATTATATCTCATATAATTCTCTAATATCTATATAGTAGAGCGTAGAGTAATACTATATATATATTTTCAGTATAGGCTGTAATGACACCGGGCAGGGTTATATTCACCTTAGTCACAAAAATATCTTATATAGGCGGAGGCTATACAATAAATTTTTGCATTCCTTTCAATCTCGTACACACATAATATAAAAATACTATATATTTTATTAATTAAATAATAATATATATATAGTAGTATCTATATATATAATATATATTAATAATATTAATCATCGATATTATCACTTTTGATAAAAGCAAGATTTACATTCTAATCTTGGGTTAAAATATCTATTATCATATATATGTTTCTGTGAATAATTACATCTAATATTAATTAATTGTTCTATTAGAGACACTAAAAGTATTATTATTTTCAGATGGAGGAAGAAATAGCACGTTTTGATCACGAGAAAAATGAAAGGATAAGATTGATGAAGGAGAAACACGAAAGGGAGTTAGAAGAATTTGATAAAGAATCTTCCAGATTAGGATATAGGTAAGCAACTATGAAAATTATACAAATCTTTCATTCAACTCTATAAGTACTGTGTTTATATACAATTCGAAAAATAATATAACAACTTAAATATAGGATATCTTTAATAATATTTATTAGATCTCTGTTACTGGTTGTGGTGCTGAAAATCTCACAGACATATTATGTAAACCTTGGGCTACCTCTTATTTATCAGTAAATAATGATGCATATATTGAATTATGGTACATTTGTAAAAGAAGACTTTTATTTCAAAGAAATATAAGGTTAATGTAGTTTGTAAGATCTGTGAAATCTGAGCGTTGTAATATAATTATGGGCTGAATGCCAGTAGGTTTATTTCACCGATTTAGACGTTAAAAGTTTTTTCTTTCGCTCAATTCTCAGTATCGCGTATATCGCGGGAGGAGAAAGTCGTTTTCGAACGAAGTGGTATTAGGGATGTGTGGTATTCCTTCCTGCAAAATACGATGGTTCGATCGGTGCTTAATTCTCGTGTGCCCTTCAAAGGCTAAAAGACAGTGCTCTAAGTCTGGTTGGAAAATTTTCTGTTTCTATCACTGCTCGATCTATTTTCATTTCGGTCTAGAATGCGGTTGCAGGGGATATTTCGACGGGTAGCAAAGCATAGCTTTCATCCAAAGGAAGTGCGCTAACCTTGGTTCATTCTAATCGGACAAATCTTCATCCTAGCAACTGCTGTAAATTCTACTTTTCCTCTTATTCGATGCTGAATCAGTAGGGTATGCCTGGAATATCTCGTCAACTGGCAAAGGGAGCGCTATATCTCTTGCGGCCGCCGTCGTGCGGAAGTGGCTCATATAATCTCTATTGCTCATATAGCCTAGCACTGTCCTCCCCAGTGTTGGAATAGCTTCACCATGTCAACCTATTCCGATAAAAAGGAAACCGCTCTGATTCTTCCTATACATCGCCGTAGCTCTCACTTGTATCTATTCTGAATCTATGAAACCGCTTCTCAACTCACCTGGATCATTCTGAAGCTCGCTGGTCGATCTAGGCAGTACGGCATGCACGGTTGCACGAAGTCTACTGGGGTATACATTCTAGTAACCGATTTAATGGTTTTTCCTCTTAGAACTACGGAGAGAACGTTGGTGGTGGTGCTTGACAAATCAAAAGCCTTTGGACGGAGTATGCACGTGTCACTGCTCTCCAGCTCCTTCTTGGTTTGCGCTCTCCTTCTCTTTGCTTCCTTATATCTAGCTTTCTTTCAATCGCTTCAATATAGCCTTGTTGTTCGATTGGGCAGCTTCTTCTGTACGTTTCTGTCAATCATGGTGTTTCCTCCGGGTTCTGTCTTTATCTCCGTATCTTTTAAATTCTACTTTCTCATTAACTATCTTCTCACCTGCACCTCTAACTTCCCCCTACTCCCTCTTTTTCTTCATCTTACCATATCAATTCGACTTCCCATTTTACCTCTGGAATTGCCTCCGTCTTTCTATTCGCGATATTTATTCGTCGTGATGGATAAGGATAACTTTAAGTGATTCAAGTCTTTAAAACCACTTTAAAATCTCTTCTCTGCAAATATCTCTCTACTTTCCCTGTCTCTTCGATCGTTGTCTGTGGGCCTCCTGTGGACAATATAAACGAATGCCTGCTAAACATGAACATGAAAAAATGTCTTGGAAAACCTCACAATTAAACGTGCTAGGGCGCGTAATAGAACTGGAAAGTTATGTTTAGACGGGAAGGACTGCTCTTGTTCTCTGTTGCTCCCTATTGGCAACAGGTCTATCACTCCCATGTGTATATTAGAAGGTTAAGATAGCTGTAGTTCATCTCTGTAAGGGGGAGGTGGACTAGTCTGGCTTAGCATAGCTCAGTCCAGGTAGTCTATTTTGAGACGATGGGCTGAAGTGCAGTCTATGCAAAAAGTATGCAGTTAAGTTAAGTAAACTTAGTAGTTTATGTACTTACGTCAGTAGTCTAGAAGTTGAAACCAGTCAAGTATCTTTTGAGAGCTGAGGAGTCACGCTAGTTGTTGAGCGAGAATACATAAGGGCTTTAATTTGCTCATACCTCTAAGTACCTAGTTAGTGATATAATCTTTAAATACTATGGCGATAATTACTTATAAAGGAAATCATTGTCCAGTGCAAAGAGCTTTAATGTAGACGGGAAACTCATAACAAAATTACGTCATATGGTTTACGAAGCTACCTTTACGAACGCCTGTCGAGTAAGCCACAAAAAATTAGGTGACAACTCGATTTAATAATAACTCTCTCACCATCTCAACAACTACACACACTAGCGAAACATATTATCCTCGAACACTCAACACCTACCACTCTACACATAATGACGCGTACAATAAAAAAGATTAAGAGTGATTTACAGAATCAATTATCAGTAATATTACTTTTCAGTTTTCTCGAAACTTAAGTTTGTTAGTGTGTGTAAACCGGTCATTTATTTATTCCACAACGAAATTAAATTTTCTGAAACGTATGGAGAAATATCAACTAATAACAAGTCTTCCAATGACATTTATCCTACTGAATAAATTTACTCGTAGACTTTCCTTTTTTATGAGTGCTGTCTGGTGTAAATCTTATAATCTTGTGAGTTAAACGCTATAAGACGGGAAACTACTCTATTTGAGAAGTCAAGGAGTATCTAAATAAATCATCAACGTTATAAGAATCCCCTTTCCTTGAAAACATCGGATACTTGCTCACGTGTGATCATTTTTTTAGAGTGGCACTCAGCGTTGAACCGTCACACAATCTCCTTGATGGGCATTTTAAAAACTTAACTGTCAAGCCATGAACTACTGTATAACTATTTCCTTTATGCTATTATTATATTATAATAAGTATCACCATTACCAACATACAAATCTTTACAAGTACTTTTTTATATAGTATCCCTAACTAATTCGCCCTATTCTCATTCTTCACACACATCACTAAACTTCACAGTTGAGATTCAATTACTGTCGACTACCTCACGACATATTATTATGTTTATTTGCCTTTTCAAATAACACTAAATTTTACACCTTTGACCTCATTAGTACTTACCACCATACAAAGTCTAAAATACTTATAACTAAATAATTCTCATCCCGTATAAAACAACACGCTAATCATAAAAACTATACAAATCCATTGCTTCCCACTCATCATTGCCTTTCTCACAGCAGCAAGCCAAAAACATATACAATAACACCAATCCACTACACTATCCTACTATATACCATTTTCAACTATTTCTTTCATCTTTTAGTTTTCAGACATCAATAGTCGAGCAAATCTAAATTTGCCCTACTTTTACCCATAATACATCCCGACCTATCCACTATACTCATCTCCTCAACCACTAGTTAATCCTCTATGCTTCAATACAGATAAATCATATATATACATTATTCGACCGAAGAAATAGAAGGTGAGTGCATTAGCTTTAGATCATATCAATAGTAACTTCTCCGAGGCTATGCCTTATCAATCCTTAGTATCAATAAGAATAAGTTAGTAGGTAGTAAGCAGTCACCTAATTTACCTAGACTCATACATGATCCTATATAGTACGTACCTTATCTAGCGACAGCAGGCATGCGACTGTTGGAGCCAATTTTATTTCTCCTCTATGAACAACGTATCAGTATATTATATATAAGTGAGATAAGGGATGTCTATTGAGTAAAGATAGTTACTTATAAGAGGTTGGTGTGGATTATATAAGTATGTATAATAGAAGTCTCTGGAAGCTAAGGGTACAGGTTTCATGAGGTATAACAAGAAAGGCTGAAACATTTAGTAACACTGGAATGTCAATTAAACATACCATTAAGTATAAAAAAGGTTAAATATATATTATAATATATATAATATATATATATATTATTAAATTAATTATAATTATATATCCTATAGTATTATATATATTATAATATAATATATATATATATTATATATATTAATATAATAATCTATATATATAAATAATCAATATTTTTAATAGTCATAAGATTAAATATTATATATATATTAATATTAATAATATCTATTATTAATATATCAAGTAGTATCTTTCAAAATAATATTTGGATATATACTATATATATATATAATTAATATATTAGGTATTACTATGATAAAAATTTATGTTATTTTACAATTTGTTTTCTTTTTGTGAGTCAAAAAAATACACGTTATTATTTTTTAAAAACTCTTAAATGTTTATATGTGTTAGTGTTTATTGAAACTTATATATCTATATAAATATCTATTTAAATATATATTAACAACGATGTTGTATAATTATATATATCACACATGAGGTACACTATGCCTTTACATCATATTTTAGACATTAATATTATTAAATAACAGGATTTTAAATTATATATAATATAATTATTACTATATATACTATATTAATTATATAATATATACTAGGTATATATATATATTATAATTACATTATCTATTATATATATATAATATATATA
The DNA here is from genome assembly GCA_015478945.1 of Trachelipus rathkii. Taxonomy (NCBI): domain Eukaryota; kingdom Metazoa; phylum Arthropoda; class Malacostraca; order Isopoda; family Trachelipodidae; genus Trachelipus; species Trachelipus rathkii. The sequence goes on along the minus strand of JABUQX010037302.1, from coordinate 72,029 downwards.
TATTAACATATATATATAATTATTAATTATTATAGTATAAAAGTTAATATAGTATACCTATATATATTATTATAGATATTTAATAATGATATCTAACAAAATCGGAATGTTTATTAACATGGATAAGTTTTTATGGAGTTATCAAGGAAAATTGAACTGGTAAGGATAAGTGAAATGATTTTACTGGAGGGAACGCGTATGTGTGAAGGTAAACTTTCTGTTAAACACAAGCGAATCTCAATATAGCTAGATATAGTTGAGGTGCAGAGTAAAAGAATTAAGGTATTAAATCGTAAGTGAAACATGTAGTGATTTGATGTGGTGTTGGTTGATAGGAAAGGAGATGGTATGATATTAGTAATATGTTATTTATAAATTCAAGTATATATGAAAAGTGAGGATTTAACTGAGATCAATTTAATATGTTGTTCTTAATGAGTGATATGAGTGGAACAAAGATGGAGAGGTATAAAAGTGAAATAACGGTTAAGGAAGTGGGTAAAAATTAAGATAGGAGAGATTTGTGAACATAAGGACTAGCTAAACATAAGTATGATAACACCATGCCTGCCTTACGTTAAACTCAGCTTCTCTAGCACAATAGCTGAACCACCTTGGACCACTCCGAGATCTAAAGTCTGGATGAGAAAAATATGGGAGAGGACCAGCAATCTGTTCAACATACGCTAGCCAAACCACGAAGCCGTACGGCGAGTGCTCCCGAGATGTTTACGACTAAGGAAAAAATCCTCAACGAGGAGATTGTGAAGAAGAGGGGATATAGCCCAATTGGTGTCTTAAAAAAAGTTTAAAAAAGTGATATAGTGAGCGGGTATGTGTAATTAAGTATTTACAGAGCACAGGAGATGAAATAAAATTCAAAAAAAGTACGAGGAGCTTAGTATTGATACTTAGCCGTATCTGGTTACGTAGCTTTTGTACAAAATGCTTGTGGTAAGAGAAGAAATTTGGGTGGGATAGCAAAGAGAAGGTGTCTACATAAGGAAGATAACATGAGATGAGGTATATTGTATCGATTGGAGTGTATGGTAGCTGATAAAAGTGGTGACATGGTATGGTGGACAGAGGCAAAGGCGCTGACGAGGTCTTAAGTGCTCGCGGCTAAAAAGCGGGATGTACTGTATTCCTAGATTCCGTATTTAGAGTAGTAAGAGTTGATGCCCTATTCATGGTGACACTTAAATTATGTATTTAAGGTACTCGGTGGGGGTGTTGTTTTGTGTAGACTTGAATATAATCTTGGAATGTGTGGATTTGGAGTTTGGTGGCAGACAGACTTCGTCTTGAAAGAAATATGCTCTGTTTATATAGGTAGCTATCTAGTTGGGTGGTCGCAGATAAATGAATGTAGGTTGAGTATAGTTAAGTGGTATTGGTGTGTGTGGGTTGTTGGAGATGGTGTGGCAAGATAGCGATTAGGGCTTTCAGTTGGGGGGATAGAGTTGTCTTTTAGTAAAGTGCACAATAAGTAGACGGAGAGTGGGTAAAGTGAAACGATGTAGAGAGCAAGGATATAGTTTGTCGAGATGTCATCTGGTTGATTGGGAGTTTGGGGGGTTGGGATAGAGAGTGCAGATGATTGCGACAAAATGCGGCGGGGGCGGTAGCGATTGGGTGAGTTTGAGTTTGTGAGTTTTTCTGGATAAATAGTAAAATTAAGGCTGGTTTAATGGCGCAACTGCACGTTGCAGGTGACGTGTCTATTGGTAAGAATTGGTTGTTTTCTGGTGCGAGAGGTGGGAGGAGTTGCTGTGGAGGTAGGATGGCTAGGTTTGAATAGTTGTGTAATCGCTGCATCCTTCAAATCATTAGAATTCCAGAGGTAGATGGCTGGGGATTATTATAAGAGGTAAGTCAACTGTAGAAATTGATTTATTAGTGTTGCTTTTATGTTATTTAAGTTTTATTTGGAGGATGTCATGGAGGTTGCGACTTGCCGGGATAAGGATGGATGATTAACGCCTGGTGTAGTTATTTTAGAGTTCTGTAAAGGAGGTGCCCTGAGAGATGTAATCCTTGCGTGGGTAGATAGAGGATGATGTTGTGGTGAGAAAGACCAAATGTGTGTGCTTGTTATTGATGTAGTGAATGGAATGGTGGAGCTTGTAAGGTAATACTTGTCACGCCATCGTTTGGTGTATTAGTCTATGAGTAAGATGCGAGAAGAAAATAGGACGTGGATATGCATAGAGCGAATTTTGTATTAATTTTAGTTGTGTTTTATATGGGCTAGTTTACGTGCCAACAGGGTTTAATTGTATGTAGGAGGGTGATAGTAGAGGAATGGGAATTGTCAGAGCAAAGGGTTGTTTATTAAGCGGGATATATAGTGTTCGGTATAGGCTCTGAATGGCACACGAAAGTATATATTTGTGAGAGACTTGTTTAGATTGGGAGTTAGGGTAGAACTGCGTTTTTGTATAGGAGATGATGAGGGGTTGGTGGTCGAGGAGAGAGGGTGATTAGCGTAGAGGTTGTGTACTGTCGGATCTGAGTGGAAGTCTAGGAGATGTGAGAGATGGCAAAGGGATTTTGTGTTGCTGATTGGTCATGCCACATTTGTGCTGTATTCACTAATGCTGCTACTTATGGCACAGTATTATGGAAGGAGTTGCGGTATGGAAAGTTAGTTGTGAGAAGGTGGTAGATTCGATGTACATGGATGTCAATGGTGTGCTAAGATGATGAATGCGAGAACATGTTATGGAAGGTGCCTACCTTTTATATGCGATGATTTGGTTTTTTGGTCCTTCGAATCTGAAATGTTGGAGGTATTGGTTTAGATGAGTATTTTTGGCAGGTTTGGTGGGTAGAGGAAGGGGGGGTGTGAGAAGTAGGAAGTGGTACTGAATGAAGTAGGTTTAAGCGCTGAGATTCAGGTGCGTTGTGGTGAGCATATATAAGTATGCTTACAGTATGTGAAATGATGATAGTAGATGAGATGAGTCCAGTATAGTACTGAAAACAAGTGTCATGTAGTTAACATATATTAGGGTATGTAATTGTTTGGTGATGAAAAGGGTAAACGGATGATGCATGAGTAGTAAGGCAAGTTAGTTTATGAAATTATAGGCAAAGTAAATGAGTTTGCACTGATTTAGCTATAACAATTAAATCGGTAGTAATAAATGGGACTAAGTGTTAATGAGGCGCTGGGTTAACCTAATTGAGGCGGTATGGGTTTAGTATTGACGTATTAGTGTTTGAATGTGTCTGTAAGCCGTGAACCCTCAGGTACGGAAACGCGTAATCGCTATGACGAGTCACGAGTGTCTGAAATGATGACAACTTTAGGGGTAGTCAGTGCTGTAGAGTAGTGCTGGTGAAGATAGAAATATAAATAAATAATGGAGGAAGAGATTATATAATAGTAGAGCTTAGCTTGGCGGTGTGCAGAGAACGGGGGTAAACTCAGAAGGTAGAGAGATGAATAATGAAGGATGGTGAGTGATGTAGTATTGAGTTAATGTGGCCAGAAGGATTGAATGACTGAGTCGGGTTAATTTAGATAAGCGGGTATATAAGGTACTGATGTATTGTTGTTATAATCAATACTTGAGCCGCTGGGATAGTAGATAGATGAGACCGGGAGAGTCAGTAATAAATACTCATAATGTCGAAAGATCATAAAATTGAGTTAGTATATATAATGCAGAGGCGATGATAATATAAATAAGTATGCATATAATTAAAAAGAGAATGGCGGGTTATTTGTTAGAGAGTGTGAGGAGGTAATGTTGTCGTGAGCCTCACGTAGGGTCAAGTTATACGGATAACCCTTACACTGAGACAGTATTTATATACTCTATAGTGATATACTATATAGGTCCATTTACGCAGCCTACCGTTATTAGACTTATATATGAGGTAGATTATTTACTGACTATGCTGAAAAGTCTCATATGAATATCCCTATTAGGTTACATATAGAGGGGTGAGGGGAGTGTAAGGCTAGTGGAGCTTTCTTTATTCAGACTTTGATCATTAATTTCTTTATCAATATTCACATTAATGACTGTATTTTATCTTTTCTGATGCGTTGGTTATCAAACTAACGTAATAGACCTATCTTATAGCGGAAGAAAAAGGTTATAATGATAGAATAATATTATAATATTTAATACTATATATTATATTATTCTTTATTATTATAAATTTATATTAATTAATATATTATTATCTATTCAATTATTTTATAATATTTATTATAATTATTATTAAGATTATTGATTATTTATTAATTATTATTATTTTATAATAATATTATTATTTTATTAATTTATATATTAATTATTATATAATTTATAATATTTAAAGTAGTAATATTAATCTACTATAGTCAATTAATTTAAGGAAAATATTATTATTAATCTACCCAAATGATGTATATTTTGATTATTGATATAATAATATATATTATATTATTAATTATTTATTTAACTTATTATATAATATTATATTATATATTAATTAACATTATTATATTATTATTATTATGTAATCAAATTATCCTATTAATAAGTTTTTAATATTAGTAAGAGAAATCAACGGTTATTATTAAAATTACTTATGTGTTAAGGTTAGCAAGACTATAAGTTATTACTAAGTAGGAAAATAGGTTCGGTTATAAAATAATAAGTAAACATTTTAATTTCATATCAAATATACTGTCTGTAAAGTGTATACAAATTATAGATTAGAATGTTTTATAACTAGCAAAAAGTAACCTCAAATCTGCCATTCATTTTAGTAATGTATAAAGATAGATCAAACTTGAATTGCTAAATGTAATGCATCTGCCATTTTGAAGTTTCAAAAAACTTTATAATTTATTTTTTGTGTGTTATATATGAATCAAATCTTATTTTTAAAATATTGTTTAAATTGAAAATAATTTTATTTATTTGCTAATATGTTATATCAATTGAGGATAATAATAAAATAATATATATCATGAATTTTTATCATAATCTAAACAATAATAACAAAAATAAAAACAAAAATATTTTCGACTGTTTTAATAACTTGAAGAGTATTCAAAACTTATTCATCATATACTTTGTTTCAGAAAAATAAACCGAAGAATATGATGAAGTAGTGATTTCCAAGCTCCGCTATATAATATAATATATATATATGGAAAATGTTTATATTATATATATGATATCATGTATATGAATATAACGATTTAATGTTAATATATATATATATTAATATTAATATTTTTAAATATAATTAAAATATATTGTTATTAATGAACCATTATATGAATATATAGGCAAGTTTGTAGAAACTGTACTCACCATCGCTGGGTTTATAATATTATTTTATAAAATAAACATAAATAATAACCTAATTTGTTTTATAGCATGAAAAAGTATATGAACCATAATCTTTTTCTGACAATTATATTTTATATATATATGATTTGAATGACTTGATACAGGAAAGTATTTTTTAATTAGGTTGTGATAAATAGTTATTATTATTATGAGCGCAAAAATAATCACTACATATCTATAATAGAGATAAAACCTGTTATATTAATTAATATATGAAGTAATTATAGATATACATCCAATGTGCTTAAAAAACAACACTAATCTAATTATATTTTTACAAATATCCTTAATATTTAATTGCCTGTTTTTATTATTACTGATATTTTCATAAAAAATATATCTTATTTAAATATATTTTTCTTAGAATTTATCTGTAAACTGGTAATATTAATTATATTATTAGCTAAAAATTTAATTTATTTAATCTAATACATAAATTGTTAAGATTTGTTCAATATTATATCGAGGGTTTTACATAAACTCAACACAATAAAATACGGGCTAAGCCGAAAATAGATGACCGAGGAGGAGTGGATCAGTAGATTGAGATTCAGACAGAATATTTTAATAAAAAAATGCCGGGAGAGCGATCTTATTCGCCGAAAAAACAGGAGTTACAACGATCTATTCGGTATTACTCCAATCACTAATAAAACACAAAAAAAAAAAAAAAATACAAATAAAAAGTAAAAAAAAAAAATAAAAACAATATTCTCCCACAAAAATTTTGTTTAATTCAAAATTATATACGTACTTAATAATTTGCCTAGAATAAATATTGAATTCTTATTTATTTACATATTTATATATTTTGAATACTAAGTGAGAATGATTATATAATATATAATAATATATATATACTATCATCATAATTAGTATATATATATATTTATAATATCATATATTTAAGTTAATGTATATTCTATATATTATCTATATAATAAATTTATTTACAGATAATATATACAATTCAATAACTGTATAGAAGCATATTTAATATATATATATATTATTATTATAGGAATGACTTGGTCGCACGGGGTATAGGGTGAATGTATATTATTATTATTAGGTGAGTTGGAGAGAAGAGAATATATATTAATTATACTTATATGGGTAATTTTATTTTTGAGTAAAAAAAAGTATAGTTACGATTAGTAACTAAATAGTGAATTGGTTGAGTTAGTACAGAGATTACTAATAGGTATGCCATATTTATAGAAGATGTAGTAGAGGATGTTGATGGATCAATATTTCTTATATTTCAACCTAAATGATTTATTTCAAAATGGTGGTACTAATATACTAATGTATTATAGGTTTATATGATTTGTTTTTCGATAGTCAATGGATAAACGATTCAAATAGAGTAAGTTATCTGTGAGCAGCTGTTATTAGTGAATAATATCGGTTGATTGGTGAGTTATAGGTCATATATACTTCTGAAATGAACTAAAGTATGTGTTAAGAATATACGACTAATTATGTATATATAGTTGAGATTGTACGTTATAGTTGTAAGTAAGTAATAGGAGCTAGAAAGTGGTAATTGTAGTTTAAATAAATATACTTAATACTTTCTATACTTAATATTCAAGTCATTTGTTGTATATGTCGGTCCTTGTTATTTTAATTTATGATATAATATGGTATATTGGGTGTATAGATAAATGAAATTCAAAGGAGTGTATTGAGTGAGTATGGCATATATAGAATATAGTATAGTAGATATAGGTTATATATAGAGAGACTAGAAAGTTTATAGAGATAATATTGAAGAATATGGATAGAGAAATGAGATAGGTGCCCTTTTTAAAGTATTGCCTGAATGGAATGAATCTTTAGGTGTGTGTAGGAATTATGAAGAAGATGTTATGAAAAAGTATGAATTCGTAGAGCGGTGTATGCAAAGTTTGATGGTTACAAGGCTATGAGGTGTATGAAAAATGTAATAAATTGATTAACGATATATAGAGTACTATATAATTTTAATATTAGGCAGGTACGATAAGTGAAGAGAGAAGTCATACTGATTATAATATACGTGGAGTGATAAAGTCATGTTAAATGATTATGAGTATATGAATACAAGCTGAGAAGACATAAAAACTGAGTTCTAAATTATAGTTTATATCGGATATATTATTGGATATGAAAAAGAGATAGGATATGAATGCAGAGTGAGGTAGATGAAAAGTGTATGAATTGGCAGGATAGTGATGACATGCTACAGTGTACATAAGTTGAAATCCTGTGGTTATAAATATATTATGGGACTATCATTAGAGTGTGAGGCTATGGTTTGTGAGCACAGGAGTAGAGAGGTAAGATGAATGTGTTGAGAAGAAGAGAAAGAGGTGATGGATGTAGAGAGATGAGGTAGCAGGCAAGAGAAAGAGAGAGAGAGGAGAGAGAAGAGAAGAGAGATGCAAGAAGAGGACAGCAAGAGTAGTAGTAAAGTTCATTCGGAGTTAAAAAATTTATTCGAAGCTGTGTAATTGAGTCGATGTTAAGAACGGAATGAGGTTTAATAAATAACTATAGAAAAAAGACTAATGGCAATCAATGCCGCTTCAGATGTAGTAGGCCCAGTTGTTGTAATGCTGAAAAAACTCTACTAAATCCTTACTAATAGTGCTTAGCTGTTGTTTGAGTGTCATTTGTCAAAGCAATCCGAAAGTTGAAAATACCCCTTCAACATTAGCAGGTGACTTGTCATTTGGAGAAATGAACTTAAGGGAGGTTCTAAATATATACATAAAAATCCTTACTAATTATTGATATTACATCTAAAGGTAATCGGCACAATTCAAAACCAGTATTACTATGCTCTTGAAAACAACCTAATCTAAGACGTATTTAGAGAGATCATGTACCAAGTGAGGAGTCACTGCTGAACAAAAGCAGAATAAGACCCATCTACCAATATATATCAAGGGAATGACAATTTTATGAATATTGGATGTGTAGAAGAATGTATTAGGTCTCATGAACTGGTATTATTTAACCATATGGGCATAAAGACCCCACATTATTTTCATGGAAACCTGTAAATATTCCATACCACATACTGGAATTATATTACCATTACGGCTGAACAAATACCACACTGCACTATTCTTCATGAACTGGAAGAGTCATCTAGTGAAATTCTAAAAAAATAAAAAAAATTAAGGAGCTTTCTGGGTAATTAATGAACTGAAAAAAATATATGATCTACGCTCTAACATAAAGAGATAAGAAAGAACAATATAATGAGGTAAACTCCAGATGATTTATAGTCAAGTATTTCCTTTTATCACTTATTGTCAGTAATCCATATCTGATTTCTGTAGTTGGTTAGGAGATGTTGTTACAGGCTGTCCTTCAAATAACAATGTTTGGATTACAATTACAATGTCTAGAATTTTTGAATGATGTCTTTTTCCAGACAATAAAATATGCAGCCATTTCATCTACATTTTGAATCCTTATAATTATACATAGTTACCTTCCTAGTCTATGGTCAGTTACATTGATTGTTTGTGGGTCTCAGCGACCATTGCATTAACCACACATGAGTTTTTATTATAACTAAATATAAAACAAACTCATTCTTTTCCTCCAAAGAATGTATTGACCTTAGCGAAATGAAGAGAGGTAAGGAGAATCTGAGATTCTCCAAAGAGCCATTTCCGTAAAAACTGTTAATTCCAAGGGTCTATAACTCTTGAAAAACATAGGGTTATAATCTTTTTTACCTAATGAGAACACACCTATTACGTATAACAATTAAGGTACTATGTGCTTATAAAGTAGGGGTTTGTGTTTAACAATTACTCTAACGAATTAATTTCTTGTGAAGTGAAATTATTCAAAAATTCTCTAATTAGATCATTTTGTGAGAAAAAACTCATAGGCCTAGTAGTATGCAAGTTTATTACAAAGCATATTTAAATTACATACTATATAGGTAATGAGTATATATATAAATATCTGATGTTACTCAAAATAATAATAAGAACACTATAGATTATATAATTTGTCTCATATATGAGTATAATATAGTATTATACAGGATTTTATGTAATATTAATTAACAAAGAGATCATCTGTTATTTATATTAAAGTATATACATATATATAATATTCAAATTCTTAATAAATTTCAATATATCATGTATTATGATATTAAATAGGAACCCTTAATATCAGCCTAGAAAATTTTCTTTGTAATATTGTCTATTATCTCGTTTACTCTTGCTAGTCAAGAATTGGAAAAATTGTAGAAACCATCCAACTAGTCATACGAATCGCATTAAAAAACGAAAATTAGGAACCATGTAAGAAATATTTTAATTCTTTTGTGGTATCTTAGCCTTTATCTATCTACCAAATGTATCTTTCTTGTATGGTTTAAAAACAATCTTGGGTTTTTTTATGTGGTTTACAATCCGCCCATGGTTTAAACCAATAGGTTGTCTAAATTATTACCAAACATTGACGATTCTTTAAACCCATTCCTGCCCCCACTATTCCCGACACTGTTAGATACTTACATTCCAAGTAATATGATATATATATATATATATATATATATATATATATATATAATAATTATATATTAGCCCATATATTAACTCACCCCATCTTTAGTAAATTATATAAGACTATAACTACACTTAAGGTATCATATTAAGTAAATCATTTAGTCTAAAACAGTACCTACAATTCACACCATCTATATAACTCATATTATTCATATAAAAGTATTTCAGCATTAAATTTAAGTATATTTTTAATACAAACTTAATAAATTCTAATAGATAAAATATATAAATGGCTAAATTGAAAGTCATTCATATTAATAAATTTTTACTATATTAATATATAATATGTATTGAGTAGGTGGTTATTATTGTAAAAAACTATATCTTAAATGAGTAGTTTTCTACTATAGCCCTATCTATAAGGTTACTACTGTATAGGTAAAGCACGCTAAACGTTTATAACCTCGTTATATTATTATACATATATTAGTATATTATTATTATTCTTATTGAAAAAGTTCTATAATTATTAATATAAATATATCCTATGACAAGAATTAATATTATAAATTATATTATTAATTAATGTTATATATAATATAATTAATAAATAATAATAAATATATTATTATATGATAATATATGTATATAATATATATATATAATAAAATGATCATATACATATATATATAATATTATACTATTATATATATTATATAATAGTATATATTTATATATATATAAGTATATTATATATATATTATTAATAGATACTAATAATTATATTTATAATATTTAATATATATTTAATAATTATAGTATATTATATAATATTAATATATATATATTATTTAATTTTCATTATCAATAATATAAATTAAAAAATATTCTATATAAACAGAAAATCAATAAGTAAAATTTATATATATATAAATTATAAATATAAATCTATATATTATTATGTCTTATATATAAATATCAGTAAGATAAATTTATTTGATAATTAATAATTATATCTTATACTTATTTGTATAATTATTATATATATATATTTATTAGTTATGATATATATTAATTCTGTAATTAATTATATATATACTAGTATAATAATAAATATATATATTATAATATATATTTAAGTTTAATTTAATTATAAAATAATAAATGTTTTGAAGGTTTTCTTAAGATTCTTAAGTAATTAGACGTACTTTTTCTGAATTAGAAAAATCTCTAAATATATAATAAAGATAGTTTAATTAATATATATCTATATACTAATATATATATGTAAATATTATTTAATAATATTAATAATATAAACTATCTATATATTATCATTAATAATCGGTCGTAGGCTACGTAACACAGGGGGGCTAATAATAATCGTAACCTCCACCATCTTCCAAATTATATCACCGAATAATAGTTATATATATATACTTTACTATTATATAATTACTATATGTAATCTATATTATATATATATATCATTATAATATATATGATTACCCTATAATATAGTATTAAGTACTATTAGTTTACCATAGTACTCCCCCAACCACTGAACTAAAAGTACAATATTACCCTTCTTACTTAAACTGATAGTACTACTTTTTATTTTTATATGCTAGTAATACTCTAGGGTGCTATTGCTCACAGGTGGTGCGAAAGAAGATATTAGATTCAATCTTAGGGGAGAGCAAAGCACCCTATTAGGAAGGAGTTGTGGTAGTGTGAAGAAAGGCGTAACGAATATATATATAATGAAAGTATGTTGAGAAGCTTTAAATGGTTTGGTCCTGTGAAAAGGATGAATGAAATCGGTTGGTTAATCGCCCCGGTTTTTGTGGCATGCTCATGGCGTGGGAGAGTGTCTTCCCTGGTGTTGCGACAACACGATCACCTGAGGCTGGAGACCCGACAATGAGAGGAAGAGGACCTCTCGGAGTTAGCACGGGTGATATACGGGCTGAATGTGCTGAAGGAGGAAATGTGAGTTTTGGCAGAGGGCCGCCCAAAGAATCAAAGGTGACGCGATGAAATTTATACGTTAGGTCAGATGATCGTGCGGGGGTTGCGTGAGTATGGGAAGCCCAAATAGGGTTTCGTGTGCCGCACCCTGGTGTCCAAATCAGTGGATGAACCCTTCTTAGGATATTGACAAAAAATAAGTATTTAATCATAGCATATAGTGAGTCTCCGTCGCGGTCCCATGAAGCACTCTACAAGGGTGGATGTTTCTGTCTGTTGCACGCAAGTTTTAGAACAACAGTTTTGAATGTACACTTACTTAATGCGGGCTATGTCAGAGAGCAAGAGAAGAGGCTCGCAGTAAGTTGAACAGAACCGGCTTTCTTTCAATTGTGACATTATATGACAATCATAATTTCTCGCTACAGCACTCCAACAACTTGCCCAGGCGTTTTCTTTCTCCGAGCGCCACCTTACTCACCAGATCTTGGGGAAAAAAGGTAGGATAAAGAAAGAGAAGACAAGATAGTATTTTTTACTGTTTGGACACCACTCGACACATGCTTTAAAAACCAAATAATGTATAGCGTACTCGCTAATGTATACAGAATATCCATACATCGCATTTTGTTAATTTGTTTTTCAATCATAATTATTACGCTTTTACAACTGTAAGATTTTATTATTGCAGTCTTATTTATAAAAGTATTTATTGCATGCAGAATTCAAAAATGTTCCTCATTTTCTAACGGTTATGAACTTTTAATTTACTAAAATGATTTTATCTTCTCTCTCAGACACAACCCCTGGACTCTAACCATAAAGTATATTTTCCCCCCAAATTTAATTCTCCCACATGTAAGAATAGAAGATTGTCTTATTCAAATCCTTAAACTTCAGATGGTTTAGTGAGTAAAAGTGTTTTCATGAACAATACAAGACTCTGAAGTAGAGATAGCCTAAGAAAACCAAGTCCCATTTTTTATTGGTTCCATTTTTTAAGCATGATAGGACTGTTTGATAATTAAAACGATTGTTTTATTAGTAAAAAAAAAAAAACCAACAGATTTAAAATAAAATAATAAACCAAAAGGGGAATCACCAATAAAAGAAAAGCAAAAAACTCACCCGCATAATATATGAATACCATAATTAAACTCATATATAATGACATAGAGTCATTCAAGTAGTATCTACAATACTAATACATAATAATTGAATGCATTATATAACAGTAACATCATAATTTCAGTCCAGTAGATTTGATGCACCTCAGCTAGCCGGTATTGCGAGAGGACCACTTTATGGATACTTGACTCAATTTGCGCAGAAAACTACTTAAATCTTGCACCCACTACCGATTATTTTTACATCCGATTATACATTTTTTTCGGAATCAGCTTTAGAGCATGTAAATCAATGTATATTTTTCTGCATAGTATATATTTCTGTGTTGTGTAATTCTATAGCAGTATCTTTATCCATTTTGTTTATATAAATTGCTGCATAGTGTTTATTTGTATTATACAATTTCATGATTATTTCGTCAACCACATTATTATACTAAGATATTATTGTTGTGTTTAGTGTGTTTATTTCCATTGTTGCTTCTTGCTGCATATTTTTATAAATTTATGCATAGTGTTTATATGAGTGTTGTGTAAATTTATGTTTATTTCTTCATCTGTGTTGTTACGCATTGTTATAGTGTGTTTGATTCTATGGTTGTTTCTTCATTCATAGTGTTGTACATTGTTTCATTGTAAAGTGTTTACGTCTTATTCTAAAATTGTTTCTTCATCCGTATTTTTTATATACCTTACTGCAATTTGTTTATTTGTGTATTTTATTTCATGGAATCTTCCTCATCCATGTGTTAAACATGTTGAATAGTGTTTATTTAGTGGTTAGTGTTTATTATGTTCCTTCACATCCATATTATGCACTATTGCATATTGTTCATTTGAGTGTTATGTGGGTCTATGGTTATTTCATCATCCATGTTGTATATTGTTACATAATGTTCATTTATGTGTTATATTTCATATATTTCATGGATGACTCTTCATCCAGTTTGTTATACAATTCTGCGTAGTGTCTATTTGTTCTTGTAGTTTTATGGTTGTTTCTTCATCCATGTTGCTTTTATAAATTCCTTCATAGTGTTTAGTTGTTCTGTGTTTATTATCAGTTGCCTCTTCATTCATACTGATAAACATTGCTATATAGTGTTTATTTATGTGGTTGATACCATAATTATTTCTTCATCCATGTTTCTATGTACTATTGCAAAGTGTTTATTTGTCTTTCATTCCATGGTTATTAATTCATAATGTTGCTATACATTGCTGAATAGTGTTTATATGTGTGGTTGATACCATGGTAGTTTCTTCATCCAAGTTACTTTTAAAAATTTTGCATAGTGTATGTATGTATATATAGTTTATGTATGTATGTATGCATGTATGTATGTATGTATGTATGTATGTATGTATGTATGTATGTATGTATGTATGTATGTATGTATGTATGTATGTATGTATGTATGTATGTATGTATGTATGTATGTATTTTTTTTAAATATGTATGTATGAATTGTAGTTATGGAATTTATGTATGTATGTATGTATGTATGTATGTATGTATGTATGTATGTATGTATGTATGTATGTATGTATGTATGTATGTATGTATATACGTATGTATTGTTATACAAAGATTCATATTGTTTAACTGTGTATGTATTTAATTGTATGATTGTTTCTTTTTCCTGTTGTTATACATTGTTGCACAGTTTCCATTTTTGTACATTGTGTGTGTGTGTGTGTGTGTGTATTGTGTAAGAATGTATATATATATCCATACACAAACGTGTGCATGATGATTGATTCAGCTTCAACAAAATGAAATGTTTTTTTCTTCTCCTTTTTGGATGAAGTTCCATTTATGGCCATCGGTTTTATAATCAAATATAAAAGCAATCTATCGATCCGTTTTTATTATTGGCAGGTGCGAGTAATAAATCTTGTATCAACGAGCTTGTTAAAACATTATATATACTGATAGTAAATCAAGCAGTTCCTTATAAATTAAATTTCAAGTGTTGTAAATAACGGGATACCAAAAATATTATTTTTGGCTACTTTTTTGATTATTATTTGTAGAATTTTTAGTACGTTTATAGCAATTTCTAAAATATTTATTTGGCTTCTTTTTAATTATTATTTGTAGAATTTTAGTACGTTTCTAGGAGTTTATAGAGTTAGAACAAAAGGTATTTCAAAATATTTTTTTGTACTTTCGTTTCTCTTTTGATACTATTCATACTACTTGAGAGTATTTCTAGTACTTTTACTGTTGTATCTTTTTTATTATTGTTAATCGGGTATCTGTGTTATCATGAAATTAATAGAAACCTCGAGAGCAACACTGTGTGGTGTTCAGAATATTTTGCATATACACACTGACGAATATTCTTTGGTACTGTGAATGCAGTTTAGCATACATTTTTATATCCTTTCCCCTTTTTATAATATTATTACTTTACTCATTTCGTATGTTTCTAGCATTTTCTAAAGTTAGAAATAAATTGGATTCCAAAATATTTTTTGGACTTTCGTTTTTTTTTGTTTTTTTTTTATATTATTCGTACGATTCGAGTGCATTGTTAGTACTTTTTCTGAGAAATCGTAATATTTAGTTTAAAAAAAAAAAAAAAAAAAAAAAAAAAAACAAAACATTTTTTGCCAATGTCATATACCTTTTCTGATACTATTGGTTGAGATTCAGATTCAGCAGTTTTAATACTCTATTGATTACTTCTGATACATGTCGTAAGATTCAGACGGTTTCTAGTACTCCCGCCTATCTGCTATCTAGTTTTAAAAATATTTTTGCTGCTTTTATACTTTTTCTGATATTATTCTTAACATTTTAGCACTCGCTATAGTTATAAACAAATTGGTTTCCAGAAATTTTTTTGGCAACTAATCAAGTACCTTTTCTTAACTATTCCTCTTTACTAGTATTTTTTAAATTACATAAATTTTTGCTATTTTCGCACCTTTGTGAGGCTATTGCTAAAATTCGAGTACGTTTCTTGGACTATCTCTGCCTACGTTTACTATAATATATATATAATATATATATATATATATATTATATATAAATATAATCTATCTATATAAAATGTATTATATATATATATAATAAATAAATAAAATATAATTAACACACTATATAATAAACAAAACACGAGCTGATGGTAAAAAGGTAAAAATAGAAAAAATATTAACTTTATAAGAATATTAAAAGGAGAAGGTGACCAAGGAGCTGTTTACAAACAACTTGCTCTTGTATCTCCTCAGGACGCCACCAAATAAAAGTATATATATATATAAAAATATATATATTATATATATTTATATAAAAAAAATTATATATTATATATAATATTATAGTATACAAATAATATATATTAATAATATATATAAAAAACTGTTAAAATTAAAAAAAAAAAAAAATTTTAAAAGATCAGAATATTTAAAAATAAGTAAAAAAAAAAAAAAAATAAAATCAAAAAAAAAATATAAAAAAAAAAAAAAAAAAAAAAAAAAAAAAAAAAATTTGGTGATAGCTATATGAAGAATTCACTTAACCTCAAAGGGGAAGTGAATTCTTATAAATAAATAGCACTACGTGAATTTGTAGTAATATCATCCAATAATGGTATATATTAAATATAAAATATATAAGTAATATATATATAATATATATTATATTATATATATATATATATATATATAAAATATATATATAGTATGCTATATATATATATGTATATATAAAATATATATATATATAATAAAAATATTTTATATAAAAAATATTATAATATAAATATATATACATATATATATAAGAGAAATATATATATTATTTAGAATAATAATATATAAAATTATTATAATTTAAATCATGTATATATAAAATATATATAATATAATATATAATATATGTATATATTATATATAAAGTATAATAATATAAGAAGAAAAAATATTATTCAAGTATCATTATGATACACAATTATTATATATATAAGTATATGATAAAAAAAAAAATATAAAAATTAATAAATAGGGAAATAAATAAATGTATATATATAATATATATATATATATATGTAAAATGCCGTTTTCGTACTTTTCTGATGTTTTTCGAACAATTTGAGTACTTTTCTAGAACTTTTTATGTTTGGTTGTCCTATTAGTTAAAAAAAAATATTTATTATATTTTAGTACCTTTTCTGATACTTTTTGTAGGATTCGAAAAAGTTTATAGTACTTTCTTTGGCTGCTATATAATTAAAAATATACATAATTTTTTATTACTTTCGTACCTTTTCTGATGTCATTCATAGAATTTTAGTACGTTTCAAGTCCTCTATACTTACTATTTTATTAAATAATTGACATACCAAATATTTTGCTATATTTCTCGTACTAATTTTAATCTTTTATAATGTTAAAGTAATGATTCTAGCACGTTTTTAAACTTTTTCGTTTTCTTTTATTGAGCATGTTATTTTAATAAACCAAAATATCTGGATACTTTTCTCGTACTATTTTATAATTTTCTGTTGTTATATTGAAGGATTTAAGTACGTTTCAAGTACGTTACTAAAAAGAGAGTATAATATTCTATAAATAACTACTTTTTGATATTTTCTTGTACTATCTCATACTTTTTTTTAGATACTATAAGTACGTTTCTAGCACCTATATTTTACGTATTTTAATTTAAAATTCTTCAATAATTTAACTACAAAATTTTTGGAAACTTTCCACATTCTTTTTCTCTTAATATTTCAAGCTTTATCTGATATAATATAAGTACGATTTTAGCACATTTCTAGTACTTTTGGCTGTCTTGTTTTTAACTGTAAAATTTTTAAAATTTTCCAGAGCGTGCAGACTTCCCCCTTTTTTTAGTATTAATTATAATGGCGATCAGTGGCAACTTTTACTTATCTTCGAGTCAAAAACAATTCGCGGATTATCTTTTGAAGGCTTATGTGTCTATTAATTACCCTGTATATTTAGCCTGCCGATAATAGTTATCATTATACTCTTTTTTCAATAAAAAATCACTATAAATATAGGTAAAGTGAAACATTATTAGAGTCGTTGCTTAAAATACACTAGTAAGGTCAATATGAGTAAATACTACTGTTTAATATATATATAAATATAAAAATATATATAAAAATATTTAAATAAACTACACACTTAACCAATAAAATTAATCTTATCTAGGCTCTTTTACTTAAATTTTATTCACAATTACATATATATATATATATAAGCTATATATATATATTATTATATATTATTATTATAAAACTATAATATTAATAACTTTTAGTATATTACGTATTTTGCCTATACTCAATTAACTGACCTTCTAGCTATACGAGTTTAGAGTTTATATAGTATTAAATATCGATAATTTTATCCTCACCTAATATATCTATCACTAAATTTCTCAATAATACAATATATACTAATATAATATATATATATATACTTAATAATTTATATGATTTAATTATATTTATATATGGTATATATATATATTACTATCTATTTATATAGTATATAATATAATAATACTTATAAATAAATAATAGTAAATTAATAATAAATAATTTGATTAATTTTACGATAATCGTTTTTTATTTATATAATAATAATAATATAAATAACATTATTATAGATACATCATAATAAGAATGAATGGTCAATTTTTTATATATAATCAATATCATTGAAATAATAAATCACTGAATAATACTAAATATAATAAATAAATAGGTCCAGGATATTTGACCGAAAAATAATAATAGTAATTATAAATTGTTAATAATACATATTATTTATTATTATATTTATTATTATGTATTAATATATTATTAATAATTATAATAATTATTATATTCACTATATTAATTATTATTCTTATTATTATTTATAATATTTATTTATATTATTTTTAATTATTATTAATATATTAATATAATTATTAAAAGTGTTATTATCTATTATTATTATTATTATTATTATTATTATTATATTACTTATTATTATTATTATATCAGGGCTGTATTTACATAACTAAGAGAGAGAGTGAAAAGTATGTATCAATGGAGATCGAAGTTATTGTAGGATTTTAATAGCGGAGTGCGAGGAGCAGAGATGAGTGTTATTTATTTCTCCTTGGTTTATTCAATTGGTATATTACGATGAGTTTACTCTGAAATTAGAGATGGAGAGTTAGCGCCACAGAAATGTGAAGAGTGATGGGAGGAATGGATAGTGAGTGGAGGGTACCGCCTAACCTATTGTATGCGGATGTGTTTGGGTTTGTGTGGTGAATCTGAAGAAGAGTTTGAAATGATTGGTATGAAGAGTGGTTGGGTGGTGTAAACAAGGAGGGTTTGAAAGTAAACTTAGATAGAGAAGGTTATGATGTGAGTGAGGACAGTCCCTCAGTGGAAAGTTATGTTAGATGGAGCAACTGGGACAAGTGTATGAGTTTAAATATTTAGGATATACTGTTTGGATGAAAAGGAACGAATGATGCAGATGTAGTTGCGAAAGTTGTG
>JABUQX010037302.1:32500-37500 GCA_015478945.1 Trachelipus rathkii | reverse complement strand
TTCAAACTAGTCGGAACCGGAGTCTGAATCAGAACCGAAATCGGCACAAAAACCGAAATCAGAATAGGCACAAAAATCGGAATCAGAATCAGTCTACCTTATACGTTATAACTGATTCCACAGACCCAATATTAAAGTTTTATCATTTAATAGAAAGATTAAAGTTAAAACCAGGATTGCATAGCCGGTGCCGGAGCCGGAGCAGGAGCAGGAGCAGGAGCAGGAGCAGGAGCCGGAGCCGGAGCCGGATCCGAGGAGCTAGAGACGGAGTCACGGAACCGCTAGGTTTTTGGTTGGAGCCAAAGCAAATAAAAATTTTGGAGGGTCGAACAGGTGCCGGTGTTTGACATTTCAAACACTGAATCGAGTCTGTTCACGTAGTGATTCCAGGATTCGAATCTTCGTCCTCGTTCGAATCCTAAGAACCAAATTCAAAGCGACCTCTTCCCCCCCACCCCAACGCCCGCCCCCCCCCCTCAAACCAGGCGCCCCCCAACGCCCCAACGCACCCCCCCCCCCCTGAAAAAGGGCAATGTCCGTAAGGCACCAGTTTTTATTATACATAAAATAGTTTAACATATTATTTACATATAATATACGGTAATTATAAACATGTAATATAAATATAAACACGTAATTATAAACGTGTAATTTAATTATGAACATGTAATAAAATTAAAAACATTTTAATTATTTTAAATAATTTTTAAAACATTTTAAAAGTTCTGTGTTAAATTATATAAACATGAGTTAAACATATTTCTTTTCCGCCTAATTATTAAAGGAAAAAAAAACGCCTTAAATTTTGATGAGTAATTATTTTTTTTTTTAGTTTTTTTTTGTTTTTATTTTTTTTTTCATTTTTTTATTTTTTATTTTTTTTATTTCTTTCATTTTTTTTTCTCATTTTTTTTAAGCCTTTCCGGCCTATTTTTAATGCGGAGAGTACTACCATATGTCACGATAAGTACTTGTCTTTTAAAGGCTCAATTTGAATTATATTATATATATATATTAAATCACTATATATACTTATATATAATATAATATATATATATATAACTATTAATATTATATTTTTTATATATATATATATATATAGTATATATATTTTATATATATTTATATTAATGTATATATATATATATATATATATATATATATATATATATATATATATATATATCCATACAGCATGTATACACCTGCTACAAATTTGATATACTTTGATTTAAAATTGCATGGGCAAACTTGATAAAAAAAACTTGTACCAAACTTGCAGTAAGCTTTACACACATTATAAATATATAAGCTTGACACACATTATAAATATCAAAGATCTTAGATAGAATACAAGTAAGAGCTATAGGGCGATAGTTGGAAGGATCAGAGCGGCTTCCTTTTTTCGGAATAGGTTGGACATGTGCGTGCTTCCAACAATGAGGGAAAGTGTTAGTATTGAGACATAGAGAATATAGTTGTGAAACGAGGAGCGGGATATCACGGAAGCAAAACCCACAACTTCCCTTCCCCCAAAAAACTCTGGAGGAATGCCCATCCGGGCACCCCCTTCCTAACGTTCGTAATTTCAGGAGCCCATACCCGATCGAATGTAATCACAGGCAAAGGCATAGGACACCTGAGAGGAGGAGAAGGAGGAGGAGGAGGATGAGGAATGTCAGAAGAGGCCGAAGAGATTGGCCTTTTCAGTTGGAGAATTAGCAACAGAACCATCAGATCGAATAAGAGGAGGAAATACAGATTTAGATGAAGTGTAGAGGTTTTTGGCAAGAGGCCAGAAAGATTTGTCAGTAGGAAAACCAAGAATGTTAAGAGGTTAGCGCACTTTGGTTTGATGAAAGCCCGCTTTGTATATATATATAAATATATATATATTATATATATATATATTATATTATATATATATAAAATACTATATATATATATTATTTTTACTTAGGGTATATATTATATATATTATTATATTTAAGATAAATATAAATATATATATATATAATATAGTACTGGAATTTACAAATATAATATTGTAAAATATACATATATATATACATTTAATTATAATATTATTATTATATTATTCTCTATTATAATTAGTATACTTATATCATATATAGTAATATAAAAATTATTAATAGTATATAATCATATATATTATATATATTATATTATATATATTATATATATAAATATATACTATATATATATATATATAATAACTATCAATTTTAAGATATATACTAAAAAATATATATTAAATATATTATTCATAATAATAATAGATGAAATTATATATATTATATATATAAAATATAGTATATTATATTAGATATAAAAATCTAGTAAGTATATCAGTATGTAAAATAAAGATGTATAACCGTATCATGTACACTTGTTAGCATAGAATAATCACAGTGTAAAATTAATAAAATTAAAAGAAGTTAAAAGATACTGTGTCAGACGTTAAAGTCGCTCAATCACAACTACTTTATTCTGAAATAGGAAAAAAAAGTTAAAAATTTAAAACATAAACGCGCTACGAAAATTAAAACTCTCTCTCTCTCTCTCTCTCCTCTCTCTTCTCTCTCTCTCTCTATATCTCTCTCTACTTTTAATTTCTCTTCCATACGTATTCACTCATCACTCTCACTCTTCTCTCTTCTTCTCTCTCTCTTCTTCTCTCTCTCTCTTCTTATTAGAACAAGTTTCTTTATCTTTAATCTATTCACACAACTAATGAAAGTTATCTTTGTCGCTCTCTACTCTCTCTCTCTCTCTCTCTCTCGATTAATGCGAAATTTCATTCAAAACATAAACCAACCAAAGAAAATAAAATAAAATAACATAAAAAATGCATATACATACAGTATATAAAAAGCATTTTAAAAATATATACTTGTATTAATATATAAAAATAATAAAAATTATATTAAAAATGTATAAAAATATTTTTGAATTGATATAAAAAATGATAGTAAGAAAGTCTTATTAAAAATTAAATAAAAAAAAGGGTATATATTTTTAAAAAATTATAAATTACTTAAAAATGTATATAAAAAAACTTGTAAGACTACCAACTGAAAAATATAGAAAATAAAAACATTAAAAAAAATACCTTCTTCAAATCTTGGATCATATTGTTTTATATTTTAGGATTTTGCAAAGAAAATTTTATTTGTAAGCAAACCCAATTCAACAAAGAATTTATTTGTATTCAAATTGTTTTGATTTATTCAGAATAAGTAAATTATTTGGTTCCACTATGTTGATGACACCTTTGTTAAACTGGAAGGAAAGTGTATATGTTGGGGATGGTTTAGACTTTTAAACAGTAAATCTACCACAATTAAATTCATAAAAGAACGTGAGTTATCTTTAAAGTATATAAAAATAATGGGACTACTATAGATACGGGAATAAAAACGGTTTTCTTTTTCTGCGAATGATGAATGGGTGTATATCTCAAGTAGAACGGAAAGGAAGAAGTTAATAAACAAAACTAAAACAGTTTATCAAGTCAGGGTGCAGCCTTTGCTAGCTCAGAAGCATAGGTTTTTGAGAACCAAGAAACTGCAATATTAAACATGAATTAGTTTGACGGAGATACTGAAGGAGGAATAGCCTCGAAATCTTTTAAAGTGGAATTATTAACAAAGTTTAACGAATAGTTCAATTTTATCGAAGGATGGAGATAACTGCGGAACCATCAGAGATAAAGGTAGAAACTGGGTAAGATGCAAATTAGAGGTTATTTACGTTAAGTTAAAAAGAGTTGGAAGAAAGAGGACCAGAAATATTTTCTACCGAAAACTAAGTTTTCGATAAGTTTGAGAATAAACTTTAATTGATTTCAAGATTCTACTTCCATAAGTTAAGTCATAAGTGCCTTGCGAGCTTCAGCTTCTCACCCAGCTGAAACATTAACAATATCAAAGGAAATTGTAAATTCCAAACCATTCTGGCTGCAGTTTAAGTTGCGGAAGTAGCTAAAATGGTTCTTACTTCCAAAAGAAAAATTTGTATGAAAAGACATTGTACAGAGATAGGGTGATTTGATTGGTCGACGGAACCCAAATTAGGATAAAGATTAAGAGCAGGTGAAGAAGTTTAAGAAACTTGAAAGAGGTCAAGTATGTGGGGTTTTCTCCAACACGATCATCGGTAAATTAAGAAGCTCCTCTAACTGCTCAAAATGATTACAAATTGAGAAGTCGAAGTTAGGTGTATCATGTCTATCATTAGTACCATAAGGAATTCATTAATTGTGGGGAACATTGAAATTTCCCAGAATTATGATTTGAGACAGAACGGAATGTGTTCCATTTTTTAGTTTGCATAGTCAAAACATTTTAAATAGTAAAGTCAGAAGACTTATAAATGTTACAGGAGAATATACTCCTACATTCACAGAACACCCGAAACTATTAAATTAGCTAGAAAATTCAGAAGGCTTTAAATACAAACAGTTGCAAGCATTAAATGTTGTGCGCTAAAGAAGGAAAGAGTGCTTACTGGGCATGTGTGGTGGAAAAGCAAGTGTAACGTAGAAGTTATATATTCAACTATGAATATGAAACACGAAAGGGGCAAACCACAGAGAGGAGAACAGTGCTGACCCGCTGAGACATACTTTTCTCACCGTCTACCTTGTCATATATATATATATATATATATATATATATATATATATATATATATATATATATATATATATATTATATATATATATATATATAATATATATATATATATTATATATATATATATTTATATATATATGATATATAGTATATTATAATATATATATATATATTTATATATATTTTATTCCTCTCTCTTTTGAAGAATGGACGAAAATAATAGAATAATAAATAGGGCCAACATAGCCGGCAGATTGCCGAGCCATAATTATATTCAAATTAACTTTGTCTATACAATGATTAAGTATCAAATTCACGTCGATGCTTTTTATTATTCTTATT
>JABUQX010037302.1:22500-25000 GCA_015478945.1 Trachelipus rathkii | reverse complement strand
ATTTGAAATCATAGTAAATACCAAAAAAAAATTGATTATATTTAGGTATGTTATATATTTTGCATCAATTTTATAACAAAGGAGGAATGGAATTAAAATATATTTTTTTTATTTTGTTTGATTTAACCCTCTATTATTTAGTGTAAATTTACAGTTAACCCCGGTAGAAAACACCGGTTTTTCCTGATTTTTGGCCGTGGCCAGGGTCGCTAAAAATGGCCGGGGTTGGCCAGGGTTGGCCGAAGCCGGGGCCGGGGCCGGGGCCTGGGCCGGGGCCTGGGCCGGTGCCGGGGCCGGTGCCGGTGCCGGGGCCGGGGCCGGGGCCGGGGCCGGTTCCTATGTTGTTGTGACATATGGTCCATCTGAGAGCAATGTTGAAGAGAGTGCGATTTTCTGGAATAATCTGAATGATGTTTTGGGTGGGTTGGGTACAGGGTTGGAAAAAACCCGGGGTTGGGCAAAAAAAACCAGCCGTGGGTTTTTTGGGGGGCTTTTTTGGGTTTTATTGGGCTTTTTTGGGGTTTTATTGAGCTTTTTTGGGCTTTTTAAAATTTCTATTTTTGAGGAAAAATGTAAAATGATCAATTATTGAATTAGTGTTTTTTAATGTCATTTCTGTATTATTTGACAAATAAATTAATAAATAGATATAAAATTTACAAATAAACATAATTTGGTAACAGACATTGTCCTATTCCCACTGCTGAATAAATGTCATTGCCTAGATGGTGAAACATGTAAAGGTAAATCGTATTGCTATTGTTAGAGGTTATTGATAGTAATGGCATGACCAGACCCTCTTAAGTAAAGTAATTAAGGAATATATTATCTCTTAACTACTAATTAGATAATATATTATCTATAGCACTAATTCTTGGAGTCTTCTGCCAACATTTTTCTAAATGAAGTTTTGTATATATATATATATATATATATATATATATATATATATATATATATATATATATATATATATATATATATATATATATATATATATATATATATATATATATATATATATATCGTTATTTGATTCTTCATAGGAACTTGAAAAGTACTCCTAAAAATGTTACTAGGATAGTGGAACTTTCGTGATGAAATTTTTAATAAAAATAATTTGTAACACATTAAAAAAAATGAAGCTATTTGTATAAAGAAAAATGTTCTTCCCAGCTGTTTTAAGTTGTTATTTGTGCCTGGCTTCTATGAAGACGAGGTCTATAGCATTTTAACCTCTAAAGCAATAGTTTGTATTATGTCTTATATATCTGAAATTGAGATGTTTAGGACAGAAGGACCATCATACAGGACAATGCATATCTTTGCTGATTCATTATTATGGGTCTTACTGTTGAATCATTTGCAATAGACATAGGGAGTATGAATTCAAATTCAAATTTTCCCTGTACCACAGGGTAATTATGGGAGGTAGAGCGGAGATCCGAGGCTAATCCCTCTTGCGAACTTAAAAAGGTTTATGCTAAAAAGAGTTTTTGAACTGCTAGCAAAGCAATATTTGGAAAAGTAATTAAGTAATATATTATCTCTGATCTAGACTCTATTTTAATTTCAACATTTAGGTCAGCTCCTTAAAGAACTCAATGAAAATGAGACTGAACTTTGGCTGGCAAAAAATTTTCCTGAATACCTTAGTGAATACCTTACATGTAAAAGTTAAAACTGTTTTCCCAGCCCATATGTTCGAAGAATCACTGGTGCCACAGTTAAGTCCATATAAATGATGGAATATCATGGATATTGAATTGAAAAAAATGTACTGATAAAGAAAAGTTACCAGATGGGTTTTGCCAGTTTTGGCACCCTTACATTCATGCCCTGCCAGTTATGAATCAATTGAAAGAATTTTCTCTACTTTTGGTCTTGTTTGGTCGAAAGTTCGAAATAGACTTGGGTCAGAAAAAGCTCAAAAACTTGTAAGGATATATAAATATCTAAGACAGGTTAGACAGCCAGATAGTTATTAATGTGAAATAAAATTGGAAAATGTGATTCATTCATTGACTTATTTAAATCCAGTGTTACAAATTAGTTTTTATACTCTATTGCATACTACTCGTATATAAATTTATTAAATAATGGAAATTCAAAATATATTCTAGTAAATTTAAAACCAAAGAGGAAAGAATTTTTACTTTTTTATTTACCAAAAAGTTTATTTAGTAATTTTAATAATGGAATCTACTTATTATCTTCTAGTCAATAAAATTTAATTTTGTATTAAATTAAATAAAAAATGTATTTTTTTCATTCTCATTTATTTCTAATATTTTAAAAGGTATATCAGTGAAAATCTTGAATAAAATGCAACTAGGCTCACTAATAATGTAACATAATATAGTTGTTATTATTGCATATTAGTAATTTTTAAAATATCTTTCAAATTGTTAAAAATAATAGCTAAAATTAAAAAAAAAAAAAAAAAAAACCTTGATTTGGATTTATGTGGCGAATCTGAAGAGAGTTTGAGAGGATTGGT
>JABUQX010037302.1:0-17500 GCA_015478945.1 Trachelipus rathkii | reverse complement strand
CCTCCCCGTAATTTGAGGGAATGTGCTTTTGAGCTGGCGCCTCTCCTAGTTCGGCTTAACTCTTTAAACTCTATTTCAAACACTTTCCCTCAGTGCTGGAGGAGCGCATATGTTCAACCCTTCGTGAAGAGGGGTAGTTGCTCTGATCCTTCTAACTGTCGACCAATAGCTTTCACTTGTATTCTATCCAAAATCTTTGAAACTCTTCTCAACTCTCATTCCCTGGATCATCTGGAATCTCATTTCCTTTTCTGATCACTAGTATGGTTTTCGACGTTCGAGGTCAACTGGTGACATTCTTTCATATCTCATTGATTTATGATGTTCTATCTTTAGGGACTATAGATAAAGAAAGCCTTTGACCGGGTATGGTATGCGTCGCTACTCTCTAAGCTCCCTTTCCTTTGGGTTTCCTCCTTCTTTTAGCTCACTTATACCTAGTTTTCTCTCAGATCGTCCAAAATCGGCACTTGTTAATGAACTGACCTCTTCTTCCTTTCCTTGTTAAATGTGGTGTTCCTCAAGGTTCTGTCCTATCTCCAACTTTTTTCTTACTTTCCATTAATTAATGATCTCCGCTGCACACCTGACTCTATTCATTCTTATCCGATGACTCAACTCACTATTCTTCCTCTCATTTCAAATCTGCTCCCTCTTTCGCTTCTAGAATTGCTTCTCGACTTCAGCTTTCCGATTCTCTTCTTGCCGATCTGGATGAGATTTCCCGGTGGGGTCGCCTCAACCTTGTGAAGTTCAACTCTTTAAAAACTCAATTTCTTCACATTTTTCTCTCTT
Organism: Trachelipus rathkii; assembly: GCA_015478945.1. NCBI lineage: Eukaryota > Metazoa > Arthropoda > Malacostraca > Isopoda > Trachelipodidae > Trachelipus > Trachelipus rathkii. Next base: position 16,705 of record JABUQX010037302.1, on the reverse strand, counting down.
AAAAAAACACCTCTCAACTTTTCTATCTTCTTGGACAGCTCTCCCGTCTTACCTGTAAACAACATAGATATTCTTGGTCTGAACATAAACACTGAACTATCTTGGAAACCTTATATCATAATGGCTACTAACGTGGCCTCAAAAAAGCTTAAAGTTCTGTTAAGGTTGCGGGAATTTTTTTCTTCCGAACAGTTACTCCAATTATATAGGAGTCTTACCCGCCCTTTTATAGAGTATTGTTCCCACATTATGGGGGGTTCCGGCTTCGCCCTTCTTTTAGATAGGGTCGCGGCTAAAGGTTAAAGACTAATTAACTGTCCCCTACTTTCAAACTCCCTTGACCCGCTATGTCTGCGATGTGACGTTGGTGCACAATCTCTTTACTATAGGTACTACAACGGCAGATGCTCGAGGGAGATGACCTCTCGCATTCCGCCACCATTGCGTCGCCCTCGTTGAGCAAGTGGGGCCCTGATTTCTCATGAATTTTGTGTAAATATTGGGAGCCCCGGGATCGTTCGTTGTGGTGTCTCCTTTCCAGCCACCTCTTTTCTGTGGAACTCTCTGCCTGGTGTATATAATCTCCCTCTCTTTAAGTCCTCCTTCTACGGTCACTTCAGAGATTTGGGCTAGGCCTGAGATGGGGTGGGTTTTCGCATCATTTTTTTATTTTATTGTTGCGCCCCCTCCTTAAAAAGCTCTCTGTAGATCTGTGAGATAGGAAAGTATGTCATCAGTAGACCTCGAGAGTCGAAAGTCATACTGATGGTCCGAAAAAAGGGAATGAGACTCCAAATGATCCAGGAAATGAGAGTTAAACAGGGAGTTTAATACAGGGCTGCGGAGTCGGCAAAGTTTTTTCCAGCTCCGACTCCGGCTCTGGCTCCATCATTTTAAAATTACCTGGCTCCGACTCCTGCTCCGGCTACAGCATTTTAAAATTACTTGAAAATTCCATTTTCAAAAACATTGAATTGGAAAACTCGTCATTGGCGCTAGGGATGAAACGGTCATAAATTTATTACGTCTTGCTTTACCAAAACTCATATTAATTCCTCATTAAAATGTTCAGATAGCTTATTAATATTTATAGTAGAATTTGGATAGAAAAACACAACTCTTAAGTTATATTTTATTGACATTTTCCAAACGTGAATTTTTTCCAAAACTTTCGAATTTTAATTTCATTTTTATTGGCTAAATAAACATGAAAAAAAAAAAGATGACATAAATTTTAATAATTTCTAATAATATAAACATATATACACTTTTTAACAAAATAGGCCACTTTATGATTACCAATAGGCCATTACGCACATTGTAAAATTAAACGTGAAATAATCATATACAATAATCATAATTTAAATTATGTGCAATCAATTTCTCAATAATAATAATAATAATAATAATAATGAATAACTAATAATAATAATTAATAATAATAATAATAATAATTCACCCTCCAATAATATGTAACTTAACAAAAAGGCAACTTATATCAGGGCTCCGAGTCAGGTAAAATAAATTTTTCGTCTCCGACCCTTAAATTAAAATTTGGATATTAGACTCTGACTCCACTAAACAAAAAATTTTGACTCTGGCTCCACTTACACAGGAATTTTCGACCTCCAACTCTGACTCCACTCCACTTGCACATAAATTTTTACTCCGACTCCAAACTCCCTCGACTTCCACTGACTGAATTTCAACTCTACTCAACTTGTCACAGAATTTTCAACTCGACTCCTGAAAAATTGCATACTCACGATCTCCGCCCCTGCTTTTATTTTACCAGTATTAATCCAGTCCATAACAAATAATGATACAAAATGATTTCACATTTTTGATCCCTGTAGATGTCTGAAAGAAAAATAGGTATGAAACATTAAACAAGTCGTATAAGTCATACCTACATGAAAAATTAGAATAAAATCATTATCTTGAAAATAAAAATAAAATAGACATTTTTATACAAGTCTATAGCTACTGACTGTTTCCCCTCTGCCCGACCAGTTTTCCCCCGAAATTGAAATAAAAAACTTAAACTTAAAAATCAGCCTTAATATTTTACCATCTTTACATGGAAAATGCTTAAAAATAATTCCCAATATTGCATCTAATCAAAAATTCTGATATCTACATTCTACTAGATTCACCAGTGTTAGAATTTTTTTGGCAGTTTAAAAAAAAAAACAATTTCCAAACTTTGGAAATTTTGTAAAATGTAAATAAAAGTAAATTTACTTAAATTTTTTATATTGTTAATAAATATTCAAAATGTAGCCTTAAAACCTTTCGGCGATTGAAAAATATTTTAATTTAAAAAAATATTACAATATTTATAAATGCTTGTTCTTCCCTCCGTGACCGATTTTCTCCCATTTTATAATAATAATAATTTAACTTCATTTGAAATGAACACTTGCAAAAGTTCGCAGCCCCCCCCCCAAGTAAAAAAAATATTCCTGGCTACCGGGCTGCTCTGACCATAATTGAAAAAATCTTTACAATGATATTTATATACTAAGTAGTTAGTCGTCCATTGCAGTGTAGGTGTGTTATTTTTCTCTCCCATTTACTACTATAAATGGTTATTTGAAAGTGAAATTTAGAAACAAATTAGTGTTGCTGTCTAACTACAACTTACGTTGTGTATCTAAACTACGCTCATAACAATTTATATTAATTTTATTGTGATAATTTAATTGATAGCCTAACCCAGTAGGCTAACATAGTTAAGATATTTTACTGTTTTTCTGTGTGAAGTTTATGGATTCTTAAATAGATTTTCTGTATTGAAAATAGTTTTTAATAATTTTTACTTTAATTGTGATAATTTAAATAAATTAAGTTCCCATTCACTGGACTTACAGCTAAAAGCCACCCTTCATCAATTATTATATATCCCTGCCTAGGCCCTAAGCTAAATTAGCTTGTTTAAATTTTAACCTGTTTTAAGAAATTAGGTATTTTACTTTTTAGCTTTAGTAATATTTAAACTGTAGTTGGAAAATAATAGGTACAGGTTATAAGCAAAGATTTCAAATGATCTTGAGAAAACCTTCTTTATAGCTTTATAGTGGCAAATGAATTTTAATATAAAATAGATGTAATGTTTCTTAAAGCTTATGTATGTAGCTCTGTGTCGATAACTGTGGTGTAGATGTGAATATGTGAATAGCTTGCCCTGTTTTGTGTTTTGAAGCAATAGAATGTGTGTAAGAAGGAGATTTGCAAACTGAGTATAAAATTATGCATGGATTGAAAGAAGAAGGGAAGTGTTAGGAAAAAATTAGTAGGGATTAGACGAGAGGCAGCGGGAATAGGATGATAGGAATAGTGATTTCACCTAGGCCATGAGATGAGATGAAAAGATAAAAGAGCTTGATAATAGGTCTGCAGATGAAGTAGAGTATTAATAATTAGAAATAATATTTAAGATTAGGATCTCTAAAGTCAGTCAGCCTGTGACTGCAGTAACAGTTCGACTTCTTCCCAGATGGAGTATCAGAGAGTGCCAATAGGTAATGTTGAGTTTTCTTAAAGGAAGACTTATCACTGGACCTAGAATTGGAGACTCTTATGATATGAATATCTAATAGACTTCAAAATATGGATAGAAAGAAATGAATGAGAGTACTGTATGTTATCCAGGTGCCAGAGTGTGATATCGTCGGATAGAGATAGATAGAGAGAAAATCTAGAAATTAATTCAAATGTGATGTGCATGTGGGTACAAATGACATAGAACATAAGTCAGAAGAATTAATAGCAGATTTCCTAGCAGATATTAGAGCAAAATGAAAGCTTAGTGGAAGAAGGGCATTGATTTCTGGATTTTAACCTAGTTAGCAGTCAGGTAATGGGGAGTAGCTTTAGTGTAAAGAAAGGTTAGGAAATTATGTACTTTCACAAATATAGTTTTCGACTTTGTGGAAGAATTTCTGATAAAGATTCTTTTTGCCAGCAGATAGTTCACTTGAGCATATAATGTGTGCTTTTCAGTACCAGTTGAGACTTGTTTAGCAAAAAATTAGGTAAAGTTGGGGTGGCTAAATCTGGATACGAATAATATCAATGGTAACTGTAATAGTGATAAATAAAACTAGTGTTGCTACAAGTTCAAATAATGATTGATAGCAATAATTGTATACTTCATTTTAATATCAAAGTTTTAAAATTGAGGCTTAGTTGCAGAGAAATTAAAAAAATATGATTATTTATACCATAAATGAGGAATTCTAACATTATTGCAAACTGTAGGCATGTTATGTGCATATGATATTATATGGAGACTCCTTTTCAGGAATATGAAATAGACGATATTCACCTGATATTTATCCCATCATAGAGAAAGAATGTGTGGTGACGCTAATATTTAAAAGCAATATTCATATCTATATAATATGACTAACTTAAAATTAATCATGATATGAATCTGTTGTAGAATCTATATTACAATAAAATCATAAGAATTAGGGCATTTATAGACCTCCGGCCCAGATGAAAGAATTTAGACGCGAAATTTGAAATAAATTAACACGCATGCCACAGTAAACAGAAAAAGTTGTAGTCATAATGGGGGAATTTTAATTTTCCTGCATTCATTGGGATTCCTTGTCAATATGGACCATAGTAGTACTGTATTTATAAATTGGTATACTAGATAAACTTTTTTACCAGATGTTCAAGATTGCACGGCTTCTTTTATTAGACTTAATATAAATAAACACTCATGGTGGATTAAGTTAGAGTTGAGGAGAATTTAGACTTATTGACCATAATTAATAGATTTTTAATATGAATTAATATCTGGCCCAAATTGCAAGTTAATAAGAAAAAGATCTTAAATTTCCGAAAATGGCCATTTTACCAAATTTCGAGACATGCTTAATACAACTGACTTGGATAAAGAGTTTAAAGACCAACTTTTATCATGTGGGAACATTTAAGCAAATTTTAATGAATATTCATCAGGTATGTTCTTTAAATAAACCCATTAGGGTGGCGAAGATAAAACCTTTTTGGTAGAATAGAGAGATAAGAGAGAAAATAATGAAAAGGTAGAGTTTTAAAATATTCAAGGATAATAGGGAAGATGATTTAGAAATTATATATAGAAAAATTAGAAATGAACTTAACCAGTCAATAAGAAAGGCAAAATAGAGATGGCAGAAAATTTAATATTAGCAAAAATAGTAATAGAACCTGAAGAAGTTTTAGCTTTATAAATTTAAAAATAAGAATAGGACAATTGTCCAATTAAAATTGATGAGTTTAATTTAGTTTCAGATAAGGAGTTGGTCAACATTTTCAATGCTTATTTTGCTCAGTGTTTACTGAGGAAAGATTAGATAATAGTTTGGAGACTAATAGTTCTTGAATGCATGTAACAAAGACTTACAGAATTTGAATTTAGCGTAAAAGATATTAAACGTTTATAGATCATATTGATCAAAGTAAAGCTGCAAGCCCTGATGGATATTATGTTACGAATTCTGAAAAGAGTAGTACCAGCATGCATAAGCACGTATGGATTTTAAGCTATCCTATAAATTTGTGAGGTTACCAGATACTGAAAACAGCATATATTGTGCCTATTTTATAAGAAAGTAGTAAGGAAGATTTGAGAAATTATAAGCCAGTTAGCTTGATACATCTCTGCTTGTAAAGGTCTTGGAAAAGTTAATGAAGCTATATAAAAAATATTAGAAATAACAACCTTTTATGACTCCCAGCACAGTTTCAGAAAGGATAGGTCATGTCAGACAAACCTTTTAATATTTATGGAATACATTACTGACTTGCATTGACTGAGGAGAATCCATTGATATGTATTATTTTAACTTAGCAAAGCTTTTATTAAGCCCCACATAAGCTGTGGAAGAAACCCATTACAATGTGGTATAGTTGGAAGTGTACATGTTGGATTAAAGAGTGTTGCGAAATAGAAAACAGTGTGTACAAACTAAATGGCAATAAATCATCATGGAAATAGGAAGATTTGCCCCACAGCAGTGCTGGAGCCACTGTATTTCCTCATATATATAAATGATTAAGAAGACCTAAATGCAAAGTTTCTAAGTTTGCAATGATACCAAAGTGGCCACCACAGTTAGGAATAGTGAAAGTATAAAGATTCAAAATAATCTTGATAAACTTTTGCTGGGGGCAGATAAGTGGCAAATTGAATTTTTAATATTAGAAAAAGCTGTAAGCGTTCTTCACCTAGGTTACCAAATAAAAGTTAACTACACAGAATGGATTGCTTGAGCTGTGGACCAAGACAAAAATTTAGGTTGATAAAGAAGTATTTTGAAAGTAGCTAATCTGTGTTTGGAAGCAAGAATTACTAATAAAGCTAATAAGATCTGGGCATAATAAATCGCAATGTTGTTTGCAAGATCAAGTAAGCATGGTGTAAACTTGTATAGTAGACTATACCTAACCAGTATAGAGTATGTGCACAAGTTGGACCCCTATTTAAAGAAAGACTTAGATAGCTAAGTGAGTGGCAACGAGTAGGGCAAACAAGGAGATTCTGGTTTGAGGTAAAGTCTATGAGGAGAGCGGCTGAAAGAGTTAGGAATGTTTTCTGTTAGAAAGGCCATTTCTCATAGGGACATGATACAAGTCTACAAAATGATTTACACTATAGTGATTAATGCGGAGACCAATTGAAAATTAGATATAAAGAAAGACAGTACCAGGGCATATATAAAAAATAAGAAGAAATGAATATTTTTTTTATATTAATATCGGGTAGTTCAGTAAAAGGTAACATTTGAAATCGTCTGCCACAGTGTTGAGTGGACTCGATTGCAACTATTAATAAAGGTTGAAAAATTTTTTTCACTCCTTGAGTTGGGACCTTAAACTTGAGTTCAAATCCGTGTTTTTTCATTTTTTTTTCGATTTTCAGTTTTTTCGTTGAAAGTGATTTTTAAAATATTAAGAGCTAATATATATTTCACTTTGAGTATTTTCATATAAGGATACTTGAAAATAAACAAATATCCATTATTATTTATAAAATAGCAGAACTACTAGGTTTCTCTTATATTTTAATTAATTGTTTTATTATAATTAAGCATAATTAATGACGTATTTTGTAAATTCTAAACTTAAATAATTTTACTATGTCTTTTCCTTGATTGTATCAGTCATATTTGTAAATTTACTTTTAATATTAATGCATATTAATTATTATTAGAATGAGTCTGAATGACAAAACTAAAAAGTGACTTAAGGATGCAAATGAAATAATAAAAAGATTGAAATTAAAAATTATACCAAAGATTGTAAATGAAGGAGATGAGTGAATGACTAAATTAATATTTGGCTTTGGAATATCAACTTTGATCACTAATCACTATCCCCACTCCAGACCCCATTCACTACTGATACTGACTACTGTGCTGTGACTACTCTCAAGCTCATTATCACTGACTCATCATGCGTGATCAGCCCACATTTAATTTTGATATAAACTAATAAGTCTGATATCTCATCGTATGAAACGTGTGAGAATGGACAGTGCGTGAAGGACTCAGGACAGTAACAAACCTAAGTCTTAGCATATCAAATCTCTCTCAGATCAAATTTTCAGAATTTCATAGTTCTAGATTATGAGCAATAAATTTAGTTTTGCAATACACAACAAAAGTTATATTTTGCGGAGCCTTTGCAACCTTTTATTTCCGTAAAAATTACATCACACAACTTTTTGCACATGCATTTCTAAATTCTGATTAAATAATATATAAAATATGTTACTGAAAGCTAAACAGAATAAGAAAACATTAATGAAGCCACAAACCAAATTATATAATAATCAAAATTCAGAATATGAAATAAAAATATAGGAAAACCCCATAAAAAATTTTGAACACAAACTCAGGGGCTTCCACCTTGTAGAAATTGGAACCAAAAAATGTCCAAATAGAGCATATTTATAAAATTATAACTATAATTGTTTCAAACGTAAATTCCACAACTTAATTGAAAAAAACGAAAAAAAAAAAATTTTTACTTGTTTTCTTTTTTAGCTGGTTTTTTTCATGAAAAAACAGGTTTTTTGTTTTTTTCGGAAAAAAAAAAGCTTGTTTCCTTTCCCAACCCGCCCCCCCCCCCCCCCCCCCCCCCCCATAGTTTGGTATCATATAAATATTTAGATAAGCAAATTGGCAGTTTTTAGTACAGTAGTTATAAATGTTAAACTGCATGTATGACCATAACTTATTCATTAATGCATGTGGATGGTTGTGTAAATACCTATATCATTATTTTTGACTAAACCAATTGGTGGATTTTTGTTACAGTAATTTGACAAGCCCTAGGTGCTTTGTGGATTTGCTTGAGCATTTTGTTAGTGTGTTTGACTGGACGTTCTTACATAAATCTGAATCTAAATTTGACTTTAAATAGACTGAAAAATTCAAAAGTGTTTTCTGCTGAGAGCTGTTTCTCTTTCCATCATATATTATTTAGCCCAGCATTTTTAAATACTCTCTCACTTGGAACACTATTGGAGGGACAGGCCAAGTATTTCCTTGCAATTTACTCAAGCCTGGTAAATCATTTTATTTTGCTTAACTTTCCACAACTGATAGGATCATCATTTTATCTAATCATTCTTTTTTTTTATTTTTTTTGTATTGTTAATAGTTTCAATCATTTGCACTACATCTTTGCACTACGTGTGTTCTTCATCACTACTGGACTGTAATAATTCTTCCAGTGAATCTGTTTTGATTTACTTGTAGAGTGTTTGTTCTGTAGATTTTTTTTTTTTCCCTTATGGGTGCGAATTAATAGACTGTTCAGATTAAGGGTTTTTCAACTGCAACACACATGATGATTAACTTGTTCTAATATTGTTTACAAAAAAATACTTGCCTTTTATAATGGGGATCTAAGTAAGTTGCAATAATATTGAAAGTCATTAATATCCACAAAGCAAAGCGTTTTTCTAATAATTTCAAATTTCTCTTTCCATTCTTTTTAAATTAGGCCCGTAATTAAGGCCCGTAATTAAAGTATGGGAATCGGACAAGTAAATTTGATTACATGAAGCAGAAGAGTAGAGGCTCTGATTTCTTGGCCATCCCTAATCTCATTACTCTAAGGCTCAGTGGTAGAGCACTCGCCTACAAGCGAGGGGACCCCAAGCTCAGATGGTGGAGTGAAGAATGTGAAGTCATTCTGTATTAAACTCTAGCTTCTCGCACTCAACATTAATCGATTACATTGTGGTTCTTGTAAAATGGGGATTAATCTGTACCGATTTAAGGCTATATCACAATCATGTATATTATTAATAATACAACCTACCCTTACTTAAACTCTGCTGTGGAGAACATATCATCATTAACAGTTGTATTCGAGTCCATGTCTCTCATTCAAAGTTTGCATTCAGATTCATTATAAGGACAAATATAAATTCTTATTCAAATTTATTACTCAAACATACTGTCAAAACGTGATGCGATACATAAATATGTAAGAGAGAAATAGAAATAAAAAGAATTAACAATAAGAATATACACGAACTACTATTATCTACACTTATATCATATCATATCTCCATATCCTACCATATATATATACCCTACATACCATATTATGCTTATACTATATATATATATATGATACTATATTAGTTATATATATATATATATATATATAAATATATATATAATATTTACCGGATACATATATATATAATATATATCATATATATATTATATATATAATATATATATATATATATAAAAATATATATTATATATATATATATATATATATATATATATATATATATACGGTATAATAGATATATATATAATTATAGTACTTATATTAATCTATATTATATATATATAATACTACTATATACAACGTAATATATTATATATATATATATAATTATATATAAAGGTGTACGCTTTTCGCACCCTGTTTGACTTTTTTTATAAATAATAAAACACATTAATTTTTTTTAAAAAAAGACCAAAGCCAAAATTTTTTTTTTTTTCTTTTTTTTTTTTTTTTAATTATATACTTAGTTTCACTAATATATCAAGTCTTTTTAGGGTATTTAGTATTAAAATACAGTAAATACATTCACATTTAAAGTGTTATTTAAAAACATTCATATATAAAGTAGAGTTTAGTACCTAATAAAGTTTTATTAGTGCTCTAGGCATATAATATATAATCATTACATTTCACATGATCTTTACTTTAAAGACATATTGATTATTTCATTTATTTTATATTTTATTATTATATTATTGTAATATATATAATATCTATATATATATGATATATAATATATAAATAATATATAATATATATAAAATAATATATATATACATATATATATATATATACCTCTTTATATATATATATATATTATTATATATTAATATATATACTATATATATTATATATATATAATAAATAGATATATATATATCATTAAATATCTCCAGAAACATCATATCTAACCATATTAATAACTTCTCCTAATTAACCACACCATCTTATATAAGTATAACCGTTTCGAACTTGCTCTCCTCGTAATACTTACACGATCTCTGCCTATCATAACTTCTACTCTATTACCCCTATAATTATATATTATATATAATAACTTATTAGCCTATTACTTACATATATCAAAACATATTAATTACTTACTATATATATTATATATATAGTAATTATATATATATTATACTCTCACGTATATATATATAACTTATATATATATATATAATATATAATATATATATAATCATATATATATATTCTTCATCTATCTTTTTCTTCCCAAGACTGGTGGTAAGGTGCTTAACAAGCATCAGAAATGCTTATCAACTATCATGTAGTAAGAAATATGATCTAAACAGTCGATAAAGAAAGCCCACCTACCCCCCTCGTCCATTTATATTAGTAAGACTTCCGTCGCATCGAAAATCCACTCCTAAACAGCTTCACGACTGCCGACTGTCGATAACCTTCATCTCTATTGGCAAAATCGTTCAGTGTAAGTTTCATCCCTTACATCCCCAGGTGACCACATACCTTAATAACCGTCATCCCCTCACTCCAAAAATAAACCACGCCATTTCTCTCTTATTATCGCACCTTATTCTCGGCTCTCTCCCAAACTCACATATCTCTCCTCCAGACATTCGTTTATCTGACTCCCAATCCCATTTTTCTTCGATCTCCCAGCCTGTCGGTTTTCAACACACTCCCACTAACATCTGCTTGTAAAAACGACTATCATGCATCCCTATCCACATGACCAAACCATCTTAACATACTTTTATTCTCTCTTAAACCCCTTTTCTCACACCCACACAACTCTTCTAATATTTCATTCCTCATTTTATCAATGCTTCCTACACCTAGCATGCGATCAATGTCATCTGCTCCACTCTGACACATTGAACTTTAATCCGTATACTTCTATTCCAACAAGTCTCACTCACTTTACAATAACACAGATAACAACATTCCGTCATGTAAAACCTTAGCACCACTAAGACTTAGTCCCTACATTCACCAACTACATTTTAATGCACCAGCCACCTTCCTGCCCATTCACAACTTTCTACTAAACTCTGCATCATTCCCTTCTATTCCAACATATACCCTAAATATTTAAACTCAGACACTTGTCCAGCTGCTCACCATCTAACATAACTTCACACTTGAGACTGTCCTCACTCAGAACCATAAATCTAACTCTTATCTACGTTACTTTAAACCCCTCCTTTTACACACCCTGCCAAAATCCCTCTACCAATCCAACTCTTCAGATTCGCCACACCAAAACCAAATCATCCCATATACATATGTAGGCACCCTCCACTCACCTCCATCATTCAACACATTCCTGTCCCCCACCTCTAAATCTTTCATAAACCCCATCCATATAAAATTGATAACCAAGGAGACATAACACAAACCTGCCTCACTCCGCATATTAATATTAAACCAATCACTTGACACCATTTATTCTTACAACTCCTCCACATCGCCATACATACTTTTATTCCATTTAGAAACCTATCACCACCACTATATATCACTAACACCTGCCATAGACCTTCCTATTAACCCTATCACGCCTTTTGCAAATCCATAAAAACCTAAATACATTTTATCACTTCTCTCTCATATTCTCTATCATTGCTTCAATTTAAAGATTTTGATCCACACTCCTAAACGCACCTTAACGCTACCTTGTCTTCACCAATTCAGTCCTTCAGTCACGTGCACTCTTTCGACCAAAACACAGCATATATCTCCCTACAACACTCAATACAACTAAATAAGAGAAAGTTATTTGACGTTTCACTTTGTCTCCCTACCCTTATATAATACATTAACTGCTCTCCTCTAATCCCTCGAAACCATACCCTCCATAAACGCTTATTACACAACTTCAAGATCCAATCAATCCTATCTTGCCTCCGTCTGATCATTCTATCCCACAGGAATTTCATCTATACTCAGATTTACCATCTTCAACTTTCTCACTCCTACCTATTACCTCCTTTATGCGTGATATAACCTCAGTCCCAAAATACATTCCTCTTGTACCATCAAAAGCCCCACCCAACACAGTCATTATTCATCCTCACCATTACTCCAATATTATACATATTTCAAAGTGTTCTTTCCACACTCACTCCACATCCATTTCATCAGTTACAAAAAACACCATCCCTATTCATTATCTAAGCAGATTCCCCCTTATTCTAATCTTAACCTTTCGGCTTCCTTCCAGAAGAGCTTCCTATTACCTTGTATGTCCCCATTCATCCTCCCTTCCAAACTGTTCATTACCGCTTCTTTTCTCTTACGTATGCATCTTTAGCATTCCTTTTTCCTCCTTATATAATTCCAAGCATCTTTCTTTGAAACTTCATCCATTGCTTTTTACATTCCACCAAGCTTCTTTTTACTTTTAACTCCTTGCATACCTCTTCATTCCAACCACTCACTTATCAATTCTTATTCCCTACTTTATCTTACCACCCTACATCTCTGACTTCTTTTGCACTGCATCAATGCTTCCTTCATTTGCTTCCAGTTTTATTCAGTTTCAACTTTGTTCACATCAATTTGATTTACTTGCGAGCCTTCTTACATAATACATATCCTTATTATCTTGTTCACTAAACTTCACTCTTAATTTTAGCCACTTCCTTCCGTATCACCTTCCTCCCAATCAAATCCCCACTAACTTAATCTTTACAACTAGAACAACTATATCCATAATCCATTCTAACCCCCACTATTAACTCCAATACATACTTCAACAATTCCTTCTCACCAACATAAATCAATCATACTTTTCACTCGATACCACTCTACTTACACCAACTTAGTAACTTATGGATACTCTGTTTAAAGAAATATATATTACACACTATACCTCTCCCCTCACAGAAATCAATCACCTTCCTACCATCTCATTTTCTCTTATAACCCAAAACCACCTTTATACCATCCTTTTTGATCATAACGTATATATATATATATATATATAATATATATATTATAATATATAATATATATATATATATATATAATATCATATATATTAATATATACAATATCTATATATATATATATATACCCTACTATTATATATACTCGTATTATATATATATTATATAGATATAATATATATAAATACTATATAATATATATATATATATATATATACTATACTATATATTACTATTACTATACTATATATATATAATATATATGTATTAAATAATTATAATATAATATATATAATTATATATATATAATATCATATAATTAATACTATATATTATATATATGTTGATAGCTGATTCAAAAAAGGGAATGTAAACAGGTTTTGCATTCGGTGCAGGAAGAAAATGAGAAATGTAGGAATGATTGATTCTGTGAAAAATATTGTCGTAAGTAAATACTTTCTGTTAAACCCACAAGTAGGCTTATCCATAAAGTATACTAAGTTGTGTAGTATAGATGATCGAAGTGAAAATTATGATTGATTTAGTTGTGAAAGAAGGAACTGTTAATAATGTTGAGTTAAATCAGTTAGGTTTAGAAATGGATATCGATCATTATGTTTTCTATGTAAAATTAAGTTAGTTGGGGCTTTGATGGAGAGGCAGTAGAATACGACAAGGAATATCCGTCAAATATTATAGAGTGAGAGTTAAGTGTGCAAGAAATAAGGGGATAATTATTTGTAGAGATCCTCGCTAGTAAAACGTTGAATATAACAAGTGATACTGGACAAATCTGGGCAATTTGAAGGAACAAATTGTTATTAGTGGCAAGAAGTTGTGTCATTGCTAAATTTAGAAGTAAGAATGTAAACAGCGAATGGTGGAATGAAGAGTGATGCAAGCGGTTAAAGTAAAAAGAAGCGTGTTGAAGTACAAAAGCAAAGCATGATAGATTCAAAAAAGACTAAGCTATCCTCTGGAATATTATATAAGAGGACAAAAATAAATACTTAAAAGTGATACGTAAGAAAACAAGAGGTAAATAACAGTTGGAAAGGAGACATGAATGAGGACACTACAAGAAATAGCAAGCTCGTCTCGGGAAGCGCAAGCTTCGAAAGTTAAGATCATGGAAGGAATAAAGGTGAATCCTCGTCTTTAGAAAATCTGAATCAGGCATGTGCTTTTTAACTGATGATAATGGGAATGTAGGATTTGGGAAAGAACACTTCTAAAATCTGCACAATATTAACATTAATAATGATGAGTTGTTAGTGAATGTGTGCGGTTTCATGGAGCAAGAATAGTATTTTGGATGAGGTTAATTAGTAAAAAAAAATAAAGATAAATAGGTAGGTGAGAAAGTTGAAGAAAGAAATCTGCAGGATAGAAGAAATATTACTAGTGAAATATCAAGACGGAGCGAGATGGTGATGATTGATTTAATGGTGTAATAAAGCGAATATGGGAGGTTATAGAACTAGAGAAGAACAGTGATAATAACCCTGTATAAAGGTAAGGGTGATTAAGAAAAGGAGAACTAAAATTAAAATAGCGAATAAGTTATTGCTTAGTTGTATGGAAGTATATGCTGTTACTTTTTGTCCGAAAAAGACTCGTCTAATGACTGAGGACTTATGTGAAGAACAGGTCGTTTAGAGTCGTACAGACTGTTGATCATAATCTTACATTGAAACCAAATGGATTGAGAAAATGAGGAGGAAGAAGAATAAATCTGTATTTATTTTTCGGATTTGCAATTACACCGTACTATTTAGAGTTAAGTAGGGGACAGCTCTATGGCATGTGTTTATGATTAATATTTGTGTTTTAGTCTTCTGAATAGAATTAAAAGGAGTATACATATGACAGCCGGGTTAAGAATTAAATGGTGCAATGGATTGTTTAGATATTAATACGAGTAAACAGTTTTATAGTCTCCTGAGTATTCAATTGATATGTATGGTTATGAAAGAATTTGAGATGCGGATGGCAGGAAATGTGTTATCAATTGGTAAACGGGATTGATGGAGGCCTACCTATTAATGCGGGATTTGGTTTCTTTTGTGGGCGAATCTATAGAGAGTTTGAGAGGATGATAAGAATTTGTCAGGTGTGTGAAAGAGGGCTGAAAGTAAACGATAAAGTAATTATGTTGTGATAGGACACTCTCATTGTGATGATGTTTAATGTATTCTTGGTGGAGCAGCTAAGAAACAAGGGGTCTGAGTTAAATGAATTTAGTGTAATCGTTTGGATGAAGAAGACGACGATGCAGAGTGTATAGGAAAATTGTGAATCGCAGGAAGATGGCTGGTGCAATAAACCGTTGTAATGCAAAGGACTAATCTTGTATTGCTAGTTCTTACATTGAGGTATGTGTTACCTGTGTATTGTTATTCGTAGTGAGACCATGTCTGGGAAATAAGAAAGTATCTAGATCAACGTTCAAGTGTTCAGGATGGACCAATCTCTAGGGTGTGCTATGGTTGAGAAGAATGATAAGAGAGATATGAACGTATAAGAGTGGTGTGGTTGTTAAGAAAGGGTAAATGGAAATAAATGAAAGTATGTGAGATGTTGGTCATGGTGAAAGGTATGAATGATATAGTTTGTTTAAACGATTTATAGGTGATTTGGGAACCGACCGCCGGAGATCAAGAGAAAGGAGTTGAGCTCGGTGAAACGAATGTCTAAGGAGAGAAATGAGTGGCAGAGGCGAGTAATAAAGCCGGCATATAGAGAGAATGGCGGGTTTTATGGGCATGTTGTGGCTCACCTGGGCCAGGATAACCTTACATGACGATTTTTACCATAGTGCAGCGTTCCGTCGCGTCCCATATCTCTAGGGATTTCGTCCTGTCACGAGCCTCTCACTATATTAATGCTCAACAGACAAGTTGTAAAGGCTGGGCTTTCTTTCGCGTTCTATTTCATAATTCACTGGCTTAATTCTTCTTTTCCGCCACTCCCCACAGCACCCTTTAATTCCTCCCAATTCTTTCGGGGGCCAAAAGAAGGTGGAAGAAAGAGAAAGAAATCTGATTATCCATCTCTACTTCTCTATAATTATACTATATCCATTATACTCGCTTTCATCACTATATATACATATTATATACATCTATATATACATAATATAATAATATATATATTAATTATTATTATAT
>JABUQX010037301.1:5000-36586 GCA_015478945.1 Trachelipus rathkii | reverse complement strand
CTATCAATATGTACACAATTCAATTGCTTGAATTATTTACATTTTGAATAAGTAAATTGCTTTAATAAAAAAAAGAAAAAAGAAAAGAAGGAAAAAAAAGGCATAAACGAATTTGCCTTCTCAAATTTCCAGTTGTTCCAGAAGCTCTAAAATACCGTGATCACCAAAGTCTTTGAAAAACATCTTCACTTGCCGCTAGTTTTATCTTATTTTCCACTGTAACTTTTCGATATGACTAAATAACATTGAATAATTAAATTAATTAATTGAATAATTTAAAAAAGGATTTTTAATTAATATATTATAAAAAATATATTAATATATATATATAATATATATATATATTATATATTATATATATTATATATATATATATATATATATATATATTATATATATATATATAATAATATATATTATATTATATATATATTTATTATATATATAATATAATAGTATAATAATATTTTTACAGAGGTAAACACCATCACTCACGGGCAGAGCCCTAAATCAAGGCAGGAGTGTACTCACTTAACGTCCGAGCAGACGAAGCCAAAGCCCAAGGAAGAACTGGCTCCAACCCATTTCCTTTTCCCAAACCGAGCCAGTGCGAACCTGGAACCTCGTTTGTTGGGCGAGTGCGGTTCTAACACTGAGCGTTATTCGGCGCTTTTTTATATAAATACAGTATACTGTAAAAAAAAAACAAAAAAAACATATACATACGAATACATTATACAACCTTAAGACTGAATAATACACATACACACCATATAATAATTATATAATATATATATATATTATCTATATATATATATATTTATATATATATATATATATACTATATATATATATATATATATAAATAAAGTACATGCAAACAAATATAACTACGAAATGAGTACTCAGCACTAATAGTATTTAACAATTATCACTCCTTTCTCTATCACCGATTTCACTATGTTCTTAATGTTAATAATTGTTATGCTAACACGGGCAATCATACCACGCGGGGTGCCACTTAACAAGGCATTTCAGATAACACAGAGACAGCTCGCTTTAATATATTAACACTGTCAATTAATTCATTCATTATCATTACACAACAAAACAAAGTTTAGTACTACTAATTAGATGTTGTATATATATTTCACTGTATATTAATATTATTAACCACTATTCACCATTTTTTTAAAAATATCATTAACATGTAATTTATTATTTCAATTATCACCAAAATCCACTGTTATAGTTAAATCAGATATTCAACACCCTTCGCGGAAGTAAATGTTGAATAGAGGGTTGTCCAGCCCCTTGCTACCAGATAGGAAGAGAATTTTGAAATATTACTTCATATGGACCGACGATAGACGTTTTGGAGAACGCCAAGCCTCCACTTCTGCAATTTAGTTTTTTTAAAATTTTTCTTTAATAATTTATATTTGTATTTAATTAATCCAACAATAGCAAAAAGAAATTGATTCAGAACAAATTTAGTTCTCTCCTCCAACCCAGATTTACAAATGAAAGTAAAATTCTAAATGTTAAAATTTGTAGACATTTTTAAAATCAGAAATCGAATTTCTTGTTTATTAACAGATATCGATCTGGAGAACTAAATTGGCTTCCCTCTCTCTCTCTCTCTTTCTCTCAAAATATTTCCAAATAAAATTGGGTAGGTTTGGATTTTGGCTTCATCTCTTCAATAAATCGCCTCTGACAATCCTTCTTCTTTCCAATCTCTCTCTCTCTCTTCTGGTCCCTCTGTATTCCGCCTTCCCTCTGGTTTCCATGACGTCCACATCGACTGACGGTTTATTCGAATCAATATATATTAGTATATATTATATATATATTATTATTATATAAGTTATATATATATATATATAATATATATATATATAAGATATAATATATATTTATATTATATATATATATATAATTATATATAATATATATATATAATAATATATATATATAATAGGTTCAGCCTCCCGAAAGCAGCATGCATGTAACTAAAAACGTAGTATAACCGCTACAGGTGAATAAATAACATTTTATTAATCAGGAGACATTTGTATCCAAGAAAAACAAGATAAAATAAAAAAAACGCTTTTGAAAAATTTAAGAAATTGTTAAAATGTTGGAAAGGTTATATAATGATCCATTTTTTGAGAAGAGCGAAGGAGCTCTAGCGCTTCGAGGGAGAGTCCAAAGTTGCCAATGTCGATTTTTTTTTTTAACTAAGATTCCCCACAGGTATAAACCCACAAGAGGACTGAGACAGAGTCGGCGGTTTCTCGGCTCTAACGGACGACGGGGGACTTCGTCCACCCTCTGTTCCACCGTCGGCTCGAACCCCCTAAAATGGAAATAAAAGAAAAATTAACATTTTCTCCAGATCATAAAAAAAAACAATACTTTGGTAACTCTTGCTCTCGTACTACTGCAGAATTGAAGGTTATTGGGCGCATAACGCTGACCAACCTAAGATATTAACTAATATTTAGGTGTATTAATAAATTTAGAATAAGAATTAATCTTTTTTAATTTCATCGAAATGAAAGTGCGTGCTGAAATCAATACTGTTTTTATTTCTGTAGTTTTATATCTTACCCAATCTTGATTGATTTCGAAGGCTGGCCATAGGTCAGCCTCCCGAAAGCTAACATGCATGTAATCAAAAACATATATCAGCTTACAGGAAGAATAAATAACATTTTAGTTAGATCCAGTAGCACATTTTCATCGAAAATTAGCAAAAAAAAAAAATAACGCTATTTGAAGAATTTTAATAGTTAATAAGTTTTGAAAACTGTTATGAATAATGACCTCGCTTCTGAAAGAACGAGGAGCCTCTAGCGCTCCGAGGGAGATCAATTGCCAAATGTTCGAATTTTTTTTAAACTAAAAAGATACCCAAGGTGTCACCCAAAGGCTGGACAGAGCCGGGTTTCTCGGCCTACGGGGACGAACGGGGACTTCGTTCCGCCCTCTGTCCTCATCGCTCGGCTCAGAACCCCGAAGAAAAAGGAAATTTAAAAAATAACATTTCTCCAATATAATAAAATAAAACACAATATTGTACGCTTGCTTCTTCTACTTGACGAAATGGAAGGTTCTTGATGAGCGTACGTTGCCAGACTAAGATGATATTAATATTTAAGGTTTTAATCGCCATTAGAATAAATATAAATTTTTTTAAAGTTTCATCGTATGAAATTGCTGCGTGAAATCAAAAATGTATTAAATACCGTGCATCAGATATATTTTCTTAGTTTCATGCATGTTGATTTCTTTATTTTTTCTTATTTCATATGTAATAAATATGACATTAATTTTTTTCTTGCATTTCATATGTATAATATATGACACTTTAGTTAATATTTCTTATTTTGACAGTTTATCACTCGCAGAAGCAACTTAAGTAGGAAGGAAAGAAAGAAGACCAGAAAGTGCTAAAAAAGTTAAAGAAGCGAGCAAAAAGGAGAAGAGTAAAAACCTTGAACGGAATCTAAATTCAAGGACCTAAAGAAAATTAAAGTGAAAAATTTTAAAAATGATTTTGATTCATAAATAATTTTCATGTATTTTAGGGGAGTTGAGTACGGGGCAACATTCGGACTTTGTCATAAGAGGATCAAAGAGGAAATTCTATAGTGATCAGGAAGTCGATGACTATGGTCTACGAGCGGCGTAGAACAGATGCATGATATATGGCCTGATGGAGAAGTCGAAACGTTCATAAAAAACATTTCAATTTTCGGATCGACTGAGGAATCACGATTTAGAGTAGAAGATAGTCTACCGCAAACAGGGCAAAGTTTGGATGGTGATACGTACTATTCAGGAAATTATTGTAAGTTGCTGTATTGTTGTGCTAATATCGGAAATTTTCGGCAACTACTTTGGAAGTATATATCGAAAGGTTGAAAAGGGTTATTTAGTAGGTAACATTGTATAGCAGAGTAAGTCACCAAAGATTGTTGAATTTATTGATGTTTTTAGAATTTTTGTTGTGTTTTGTTAATCGTAAATTAATGACATGAATTATCAAAATAAGTACTATTTTGAATGTTTAAGTAAAATTGGGTTGATAATTATATATTTTAAGAAAAATTAACACGTGTTTGATAACCTCCCTTATATTTTGCAAGTAGTTAATCTTGAAAAGGTTTTAAGAAATAATATTTGAAATCATTTAATATACTGGTAAAGCACCAATTATTTATTGCTGAAAGCTGTGAGAATTGCCCGAGGCGGAACTCTCTTTCTTCCCTAGAGTTTAGCTCGGCAAGCAATAGATATAATATATATCATATATATATATATATTATATATAATTATTAATATATAATTATATATATATATATGATATATATATATTATATATATAATATATATATATATGGTAAAACTTAAGTTTCTGTCTGATCTTCGATGTCGATATATCCGATAATTTGAAATCGATACCGATATCTTGAATATATATATATATTATATATTAATATATATATATTATATTATATTAATACATATATTACTATATTTATATATAATATATATTATAATATTATATTATATGAAATCTTGTGTACCTAACCGAATCTTTTCCTAACCTAACTTTAAAATGCCGGTACAGTACGACTTATCCAGCACGGATCATTCGTTGCAGTAGACCTAGACCTAAACCTAGATTGATTATCGTTGCCGTAAAACCTAAAACTAGTCTGACCCTACCAAACCTATATCATAACCCATACACGTAATATAAAAAGCTCGCGTTGTACAGTAGAACCATTCTAGAATTGATCTCGTCGTTGCCGTAGGAACTTAGACCTAACCTAGGATGGATCTATCATTGCCGTAACGTTAGACCTAAAGCTAGAGACTACTGGTAAATAAAAGCGCGCATCACTAACATTGTTAAATTCTGTTACCCAAGTTTATCTTTGTTTCATTATCTTCTCTCAATTCTAATTAATAACGTGTTGTAGTTATTTCTACATTAGTACTATGTGCAGTAAAAAATAATATTTGTGTATCGACAGAAACTTGCTTGTATACTTTGACCCACAATTCTTACTATTACAATAAAAAGTAAAAACTTTGCTCCTCTTTTTAGTATTTCGCCGCACCGGTATGTCTGTTGTCACAACCTTTCACAAAAGCTTTTAAGTAATCTAGTAAATTAATGCAAAAATTTTGGCAATAGAGCTAAAAACTGTAAGAATCGTTTTCAAGATTTTCAAACTCAATTTAGAAAATAAAACGGAACAAAACTTATTTCACCTATCGAATGAACCATAAACGAATGTATGACGAATGCGTGATTTCATATATATATATATTAATATATATATATATATACTTATATATATATATATATATAATATATTTTTAATTATATTATTTATATATATAGTAATATATATAATATACGATGTTCCAACTAATATTTTTTATTCCCAATTTTTTCCACCGATACTTGAAGAGGTTAAATACTATATATATATATATATATTATATATAATATATATTAATATATAATATATATATATATAATATGTAATATATATATAATATATATATATATATTATATATAAATATATATATTATATATATATATATATATATTATATATATATATATATATTATATATATATATATTATATATATATAATATAATATATATTTATATATATATATTATAATATATATCGTTTTAATGTTTTTATAAAATGGATATTATCGAAATCGAAGTCAGCAACTTAAGTTTACCATATTATATATATAATTATATATATTATTATATATATATATATATATATATATATATATATATATATACTATATATATTCATATATAATATATATATAGTATATATAGTAGGAAACTTGATACTTTAAAAGATGTTAAACCGAAGTATAGATTGAACCAGTATAATCGATTTTTTTTTCGATTATTTCAAGGCAATAGAGCGTTATAGATGCCAAAATAATTTTTTTTTAACTAAAGGAATACCCAAGATTAAATCGCAAAGATGGAAAGAGTCAGCGGGGGACGACGGGGGGACTTCGTCCCCCCCTCTGTCCCACCGTCGCCTCGAGCCCCTTAAAAAAAAAAATAACATAAAAATTATACATGATAAAAAAAACAACTTGTGGCAACTCTTTCGCTCTTTCTATTGGAGTTTTAGCTAACAACGCGACACTGCAGGGCTCCACGATTAGGGTTCAGCGATTTTTTTCCATCGAATATTTTGATTTCTTAACTGTCCTTTCTGATATTACTGACGCAATAAATTCTCGTCCCCTTACCTACACTTCCAGTTCCAACGACATCATCCCTCTTACACCCAATTTGCTTTCTAAAACCGCTTTCAAAGACTACAATCGTTCTGCCAGGAACTGATCCTGAAGATCAGTTCTGGAGCTCTTCTTCTAAAGCTCGTGAAGAGCTGATCAAAGCCCTAAAACGTTCGTCGGAGAAGTTTGAAGATTTTCGTACTAGCTGGTATAACGAATATCTGTTAAGCCTTCGAGAGAGTAGTCGAGATCTGTATCAAGCCAAGTGGGAAAATCTCATTAAAGTTGATGATATTGTCTTAATAAGAAGTCCTGTAAAGGAACGCCCATTCTGGCAGATGGGAGTCGTCACCCAGCTCATATATGGAGATGACAACAAAGTACGCTCTGTCTTCGCGAGAACACCGGGAGGACAAATTAATGTTTATGCAATTAAACATTTATACCCCTTAGAATTATCTTTGACCCATAGTGGGTCAAGTCAGCCTTCTGTTTCCGCACCAACACCTTCTGCACCTGTCCCTGTTTGTAATTCACCTGTCGCTACCACAGTAGCTCCTACGTCTACATCTAGTCGACCTCAAAGGAAAGCTGCATTAATAGCTCGTCAGCACCTTGTTGTTGATTCCGATGAATCTGAGGATTCAGATTAATTTTTTTTCCTTTCGCTGACACTATCCCCTTTAGAGGTATAGTGCCATTCCTCCGGCGGAGGATATAATATTTTATTTCCCGACAAGCTATTTTAAATCCCAACCAGCTAAACTTATCGTTATCTGGGGGAAGGGAAGGCGGAAGGATTCTTACGCGAACATTTTTTCTTTTTCGTTTGAAATCTTTAAGAGAGGATCTCCTTATCATTTTATGAATATCGAGGGCAAAGAAAGTAACTTTTTATTATTTACGTGTTTATGTGTTTACAACCGTCTAATACAGTGTTTTCTTTCCGGAATACGTAAACTACTTCAATTTGTACAAATTTAAACTACCTTTCTTCTGAGGAAAATTTCCAAACTAGGAAATGGATCCGTGAGAGACGACAAGTTTTTCAAGAAACCTATTTACTCTAATTCAAGAAACTTGCAGAAACCCTTTAACGGTTAAGTAGTCTTTCTCACTTAATCGTGTCTTCGTCTATTGCTCTAACGTCCTCTGGCGTCAAAGTTGACTGTTTTTTTGGTATCCGAATATCTATTCATTATTGTCCCATTACTAATTAGATGGTACACCCCCCTCTCGTTGCATTCTGTATGAGTGTGTGACCGACTCTTGCCTTCATAGAGGATTGCCAATTTAGATCACTAAGTGTATTATGCCTCTGAATGTAAGAAATAATATATTATGTACATACAGTAATAATATAATTAATTATATATACTATAGAGTAGTTACTATATCACTGTCATATATATATACTATATATATATTACTATATATATACATAATAATAATAATATATAGACATATATATAATATCATATATATCTGATACAAGCAACGGATTTCAAACTTACACTCTAGGACAGCGTACCAAAAATCTAAGTATAGCGAGAGGCGTGCATTTTAATTGTTAAATTTGCTATATAGTATTTTAATAACATATATCCTTATAAATAAATATAAATAGTTATTATAATATATATTAATATATATATATATCATATATTATATAAATTATATATAATATATATATATATATATAATATTTTAGTATATTATAAATATATACTATTATATGAATTTTATTTATATATATTATTTAATATATATATAATATTAATTATATAATATTATATTATATATTATATAATATTATTATATATATAAATATATGATATACACGTTATGATACAATCGCAAACGATCTATCAAATACTATCCTCTCTCATGACTTAGAATATGCTAATATCCATAGATATTATTTAATTTATAATAATATTATTTATAAATAATATTAATTATATTATTAATTATATATATTAATATTATATAGAGTAGTAGTATGTAGGTACACTCATTTCACTCAGCTATCATTTATTATAGTTACTAGCTAGTCCGCTTAGTACTCCGCTTATACCCTAGATATAGCGTATGATATATATAATATATATATATAACTATACTATAAAATATATAATAGTATATATATGTGGCTAGAGGTACCATGAGGAAAGCAAAAAAACTATAGACTCTTGGAAGAAAAACCTTTACTTATTAGCGAGGAAGGTTTACTAGATTATGGGCTAGATGACAGTAAAAACAAATGTATTAAATGAAATATGCGGTCTAATGAGAAATTAGCTATGATATATATTTGACACTATCAGTGACTTGACGGATATACTCTAATATAAATAAGTATTTCTCTTTTGATTCCGCACCTTTTTTATAATAAAAATTATGAGAAAATATATAGTTATTTTACTTATGTAAAATATTGTTATCAATTTATATTGAGTGATGATTAAATATTAAAAATTTACAATTTTTATTATTATAAGTTTATAATTTAAGAAATTTCTAAAACATATATTTATCCTCATTATAGTACTTTATATAAAGATGTGAATGATAGAGAAATTACTAATAATAAAGGTAAACTCCACTCAAAAAACAGAAACTATATTTCTCCCAGATTAAAGATGTCCTCCTCAAGCAAGATGCCCACTTGACCATCAAAATAATAAAATATAGCTCAGTTTCAAAAATGTAAATCACCTATTTCACCAGCTTTATTTAAATGTCTCTTCGTTTTTGTTTATCAAAAGAATTTTCATCTCCTCTCACAGAAGAATCTGTTAATATTTTTTTTATTTCTTGATCTTCAGTGTTGGTTCTCAAACATTATTTTGGTGATTTTATTATGATAAATTATAATTTCTTTAGTTATCTTTGAAAACAATTGACCAATTTTGTTTTCCATTGCCATCACGGAAAACGAGATAAAAAATCTGAATTTGTACAATAAATCTATCATACAGACAATACTACCACAGTAATAAATATATTTACATACAATAGGTCAGATAGATAGGAAAATTATCGAAGAAGTTGTGGATATGTACTTCAAAATTCAAAATTTCCACGGCAGTTTTCGAAAGAAAGACACTGCTTAATTTGCCTAGGTTGAGGTGTAAGAAACGTTGTGATTGGTTAAGAACAAACAAATATCTCATCTCCTTAAATACCAGCTTCCTCCTTATGACGTTTTAAACATAAAGTATAAACTTTTGCTTATACGAAGCCATACTATATTTGTTTTACTTTTTGGCATAAAAATTTGCTGCGAAATTGTGCACTCACACACAAGATGGTCTGAAAATTATAGCATTGCGTTGAAGTGCTATAGTTTTAATTATATTTAAACTATCATATATGTGAAAATATTTCCAACCTTTAAAGAATAAAATTTATGTCCTGTTTATTTCTGTGCTTCTTTCAATTTGATAATATATTGAAATATATCATTTGCATTAAAACACGATTCTTTTACTTTTTTGCAAGGCCTTTGATATTCATACCACTGTTCTTACTGATATTAGTAATGGAAAAATATTTGCAATGGAATCGTTGGTGTCACTCAGTCTTAGGTGTTTGCTTATATTGTTTGAGGATTTTAAGGTCATTTGTAGTGACTATCCAAGCATTGCTCGTTATCATGTCCTGATTTATTTTTAGGATATATAACATCAAACTATTCTTCATATCTAAAATGTATTTTATAAATTGAAGCTTGCTACACCAGCACTCACCTCAGTCTACACAAAGGACATACTTCCTTCTATTTTCAAGCAAATGGCATGAATTGCTGAAGCTTTGTATCCGATGTCCACCATAGTAGATGAGAGACCAAGACTGCTGCAGAGAAGTAGTTCAAGACGAGACGGATTAGTTCGAGTGGGTCAGTACTCACCAGGAATTCTTAGGACATCTTGTCCTTTTGCTACATAATGTGTTACGAATCAATGTTGAGAGAATCAATCTCTATGTATACACTTTAAAATATAGATACACTATCATGGTTTAGACAATTCCATCACCACTAGTACTCTTGTTGCGACTGTTTATTGTTGCGTGTATATATTCTTAAAGAATCTTGTTCGTTATTGTTGGGGTGAGTCACAGTTGTTGCTGAGAAGAGAAGTTTAAGGTCGCAGTGGGCACCTATAGCTGTATAGCTACATATATATTTTTTTAGCGAGCTCTTATTCTGTTATTGAGAGAGGTATATTACTCGAGAAGTGAGGCAGATTCATACTTGTCACTGTTTTGAATATGGTAGCGAGATTGAGTGAGGTGCAGATGAGCTGAGCCAATTGTAAATATGAGAATGATATGTGTAAACTATTCTACTTCTATATCTTTTGTAACTATAAAATATCTAATACTATGTTATATCAACTTGTGTTTATATATAATAGCTCTACATATTGGCATATTATACTTCTAGTTAGTGTATTGAGCACGTACGAGATAATTAATGATCTTTTCTGGATGAAGTACGACGGACACTATACAATGATTAGCTTTGAGATGGCGTGAGGCGGACGTTAGCGCCTGATGCTGTGTGTTACGATGCGGTGCGGACTTAAGCGTACATACACTGCTCATAGGAGAGTTTTACGATATCTGTTCTGATCATAGTCTGCTCGGCTGCGAGTGATGAGCGGCATACGCGGGACTAACGTTTCTAGCCCGTAGAGTCGAATGGCTCAGGATGCGCTTTCTTAGCGGCAGGGCTTACCCCAGCAAGTTTAATTATGGGGCGATTACTGGGTGCCCGGGATCTATGATCTGAATATATATATATAGTAAGTAAAAAGATATAGCTATATATATAATTAATATCATCGTTATAAAAATCAGATGATATTAAATACTAATGATATATATTTAAAATTATATATTAAAGTATTTGAGCGTATATATTGTCTGAGAAGAAGTAAGTAGAAAAATGAAAAATATTTTCCGGAAATTTCTCACTGGTTTGTATTTAGGGGATTTGCCCTGCTAATCGGCGGCATCGACATGCGGCGAATTCGACAAAAAATCCACTCACCCTACCTGTACCAGCGCTGGATACTTTATCTCATAATAAAAGTGGGGTATTTTGACCAACCTATAGTATATATTACTACTACCCTTGATGATAGAAAGTAGTATAATATGTATATATTCCCTCGTAGAACGCGGTGGGTCTTATGCGTTCCCTGGCTACCCTAGCTGTATATTAAGGAGGCCCGACACTCTATGGTATCATCTTTGCATCATAATGATAATTTTCATTTGAAAACATCATAAAATTATTATATTATTAAATTTTTTACTCCATTTGAGATTCATAAAAGAATAGCACCAGCATGACATTTTATATTATTCTTAATAATAATATGTAGAATAAATTTGCAGTTACAAATGTTATTTATACATGAAGAGTTATAATATATATATTTTAATTATATATATTGACTTAATTCATTAGTTAGTAGTATATATATTTATTACATTACAGTATAGTACTGTACATATCTTAAATAACATATATTAAATTGAGTACATAAATAAAAAAAGAAAATTTTTTATTAGTTATTTTTATTATAATAAAATGAAATATGATATCAATTAATATAAACCTTTCTAAAAATTTGGAGATATAATTATTTTTATATATAGTTATATTTATTAAGCTCTTCAAAACACTCGATAAGATTTGGAGTATCGTAATACATTTTCGGATATTCCGGCTTTTAATGTAATGACCACTACGGGTACAATAATTAATAAGATGAAAGGTGTATTAAAGAGATTTAGGTTGGTTCCTATAATCATATGTATAGATATGCATGGCTTAGCTATTTTTTAGGAATACCACTATCCGTCTATACAGGTATAATATTATATGACGTATTTTATTGCCTTTATTAGCTCAACACTACAAATTAGTTATTTACTTATATTTTTTTTATTTTTCATTATCAATATCTTTTTTAAACAGCGTTATAATTTAAACGATTTAATATTACTAAATAATTTATTTTCCTCTAATCTGACAAGATGTATTGTAGGTTTGACAAATGTATTCACTAAAGAATTTTAATAATTGATTAATTATTTCATTTTGTAATTTTAAAATTTTATATCTTTATATTTATTAATTTTCTATTTTATTGAAAACCGTATGAGTTGGTATAAGCAGATCGCGATTCTATATGACAGAGCGTTCACGTATGGAACGAACTATTATTAATATAATATATTAATATATATATATTATAAACTATTACTATATATTATATGTATTATACAATACTGTCTATATATTTTAACACAGTAGTATTTAAAATTAAGCAAACAATCAATACCCTATATTATATAAGGTATATCTTTTCTATGGTGGATAAGTATGGAAATAGGTGCCGATACCGTATCCCTTTATACTATACACCTATATTAATTAATATAAATATACTTATAATTATATATATATATATATTATAATATTAATTATAGTATTTTTATTATTCATAAAACGAGATTAATATATAATATATTTATATTATATATATATACATTCTATAATTATTTTGAAGTTGCACCGCCCCATCGCTTCTTTCCGGTTCACCGGCGCTACCTTTTATAACGAATCTATTAATTATTAAGTATATTATTAGTATTAATATTAAACAAAAACATATATAAATATTATATTTATATATATATATATCATATTATATAATTATATAATAAATATATAAATATATATATATAAATAATATATATTAAATATATATAAACTATAATTATGATATATATTATTAATATTATATAGAGTAACAGTGGTTAAATATAATTCACTATATATTATATAGTAATATATGTATATATTGGATATTACACTGGGCGTGAGGCAAATAGGTGGTGTTGCATAGAGGGGAGGTAGGGGCTAATTGCACCCATCGCATAAAATCTTGGCGAAATTTAAAAAATATGAACCTTTAATATGATTTTGCCTTTATGAGTCGAACGTTTTTAAGGATGTTATATTATAGCAGGAAAAACTGAAAAAGGGTCAGCGTTAGTATAGTCCTTCATATGTATCTTAAAACTAGTTATGCTTAATCATATAGTTAAAAAACGGTACTATACCTTTTATGGTGGATATGCTGGTCCAATTTTAGATGGGCTGGTAAAATGTAATAAAAAAAAATAAAAAAAAATTAATTAAATAAAAAAAAAAATAAAAAAATAAAAAAAAATATATTATATATTAATATATATATATATGATTAATGTATATTAATATATTTATTATATATTAATTTTATATTATTAATATATTTAATATTATTTATTATATTATATTAGTATAGTTATTAATATATATATAATATTATCTATTTATAATATATATTTATATTAAACTATATTATACTATATTTTTAATATATATATATATTATATATTATATATAGAATTACTTATTTTATATATATAATATAGTTATATAAATATATTTTAATATATTAATAATATATAAATAATTATATATATATAATAATTATATAATATATAATATATATCTATCAAAACTACAATAGTCTAATACAGCGAAAAGGATTACAGTTTTGGTGATAATCCTAGTAGTAAAATGTTCACATAGAAATGTCGAGAAGTATTATTATATAACACAATAAAAATAAATAAATATAATTGTTTAAAATTTATAGTAATTATATATTACTATTATTTGATTAAAAGGCCTATTAAGAGACCTTTTATTGGTTTGCTCGTTAAAATAAATAGAACTTTCTATAAATTTTTTTTTTTTTTATTCATATCAACTAAGAGAATTACTGGCAATGCGGGAGGTTAATATGGGCTCGCCATTTGTTGGCCGATGGCGAGGTGTTAAATAGTTCCTGGGGTCTTTTAGCCTCTATAAGGACTGGCCGCTGGGCCCAGGGAATCTGGACAAGGGGGTGCTCACGGATCTTATCTGCGGTTACGCCCCCCTCGGCGACGGAGGTTCTCCGAGTAATCCCCGCATTCTTTGTATTTTTGGTGTCGCGGGGTTCCTCCGCCCTCCCTAATACGGAGGTAATTGGAAAACATCCCCCCCTATGTTTCCCGTCGGCTCGAGCCCTACTATATGCGTGGCCGTTATTATATAAAGCAATTTTCCATATGTGAAATATATCCAGGATTCCAAAAAATGTATTCCCTTTCGCTGTAGCAACTATTGTAGTTTTTGGAGATATATTATATTATATTATTTATATTATATTATTAGTTATTTATATATTCATATATTATTATATATATAATATATAATATATTAATTATATATTAGATTTATATAGTATTATATATTATATATATTAATTTATATAGTATAGTATAAGATTTATATATATGAATATATTATATATATTTTTTTATTTTTTTTTTTATTTTTTTTTTTTTAGCATTTTTTCCGCACTAAAATTGGATCCATTAGCAATTCTCACCAATGTATTCTCGTTTTACTGTATTGCAATTAATTAGTTTTTAAGATACATTATGAATGGATATGCTAAACGCTGCCACTGAAAAAGTATATATATCTATATATACTTTATAAGATTATAAGGGTAGGAGTTAAATTTCAATGGATAATGATATTATAAAAATCAATTATACAATTTTTTATTTAATATAGTTAGTTTATATAACTTGTTTACGTTTTTACACATTGGCTTGATAAGTATCTAAAACTAAGTCTGTGTAGCTGTAGATGTTGTACTTCATGGAATATCAAAAAAATTTTTTCACCAGTAGCAATCTATGATACAATAATAATATTATAAAGTAATAAATATATGAATGTATTCTATTTACTGCAATAAGTGAATTTATTTTTTTATTTTATTTATTTTTATTTTTACTGTTATTTTTAAGATTAGATGAATTAATATATATTAAAAATACTATATATAATTATTTATAATTATAAATATAGTTATATTATCTATATATTATTTAAGCTTATATATATATATTAATCAATATATATTTAATATACTAATACTACTATACGATATTTATTAAATAACACATATTAATAATATATTAAATTTAAATATAAATCTATTATATTACTTATATATATAACCTGGGAATCGGATAGCTCCATGATGTACGGTTTAAGATTCATTACCATAGTTCAGAGTTACAAAGTAAGGGGTTATTTAAGAAGTATAAACCACCATCAGTATATATGTTTAACCGAATAAAATATATCCATAACTGACCTACCTAATAGGGTCCTAAACTACCGATACTAACCTGGATGGATCCAATACGTATTAGTTTGTGTAACCATGAGACGCTTATATAGCACTAGTCAGGCTAGATGTTAGAGGGTTGGTGCTACGCAGTCACGGAACGGGTGGGAGCAACACGGGAGCTGAACGATTTTTCCTAGTACCGTAGGCCGGAGGGAAGACGAGAGGAACACCCTCTGCAGGAGTTTATCTTACCCTAAGGTGACCCCTCTTTGGATAAAATAAGAACGGATAGGGTTAGAGGAGAAACTCTGCCGGGTCTATTTTTTGTAAGGGATCTATCCGCGAGAGTGGGGAATATTATATTCTCTTAATAACTTTTCGCCAGAGGACTCTAATTCTCTATCGCTAGAATAAATCGACGACGGACAGAGATCCGAGAGACCCCTTTCATGTACTTATCCTTCAATTTGCATGGGGGCCGTGATTTTTATAGTCTCATTGCCCATTGTGAGGGTTTTAATAATATAAATAGCTGATTAAGAAAACACGGCAATATATATGACATAAACTCTCTAATATAAGCACAGGCAATTATTATACTCCTATTAGAATATTATTATATCGAGATAATTCACCATGAATATTATTTATTGTATATATTATATATATATATATAAATTATAGTTCTCTAAATAGGCCTCTAATCATATTACTATATATGATCATAAACATAAATAATTTTTTTTAATTTTAATTTATTAGATTTATTATTTATTTTTAATTACCTTACAATTTATAAATTTATTTATAAACTATGAGTTAGAGTTACCATAAAATATGATCTTAATTCCATTCTCATGTAGTTAGTACAATTGTTGATCCACGATATAAGATTAACTTTTTTTTTTAATTTTTTTTTTATATAGTTTTTTTTTTGATTTTTTTTATATCATTTTTCTGATGCACTTATTAAAATTTGGACGCAGCATATTCCTAGCAATGTTATATTCTAGCTTTTTACCTGGGTAAGCTTATTATGTAATATGTAGTAGTTTTTATATTGAGAACATATTTAGGATTTGTGGCTACTTACTATTAGAGGCTGATATATATATTATATTTATATATTATTATATTATATATATAATTATATATAATATAATATTATATATACTTATTATATTATATATATATATTATTAATATTATATATATATATTTATATTATAATTTATATATATTTATTAATCTTATATATATAATATATATATATTTATATATTTATTATATATTATATTTATATTAATATATATATTAGGTGGATGGGTAATACCTGGGGGATTACCTATATCTAATAGAGTACTGGTGAGGGATATACCTAGGGTGGGAGATACCGTATATATACGATACCTCTATTTTATTTTAGTTTACCTTTAATATCCTAGGGATACTCTGAATTCCGATACATAGTGGTGGGATTACTTCAATTTTATTATAAATTAATTATTTACATACAGGTAAATTAGAAGATAAGTATTTGTTGAGCATTACTTGTGGGCTGTTATGGTGTATGGTGTGTTGCATAGTCATACTAATGATTGCAATTGCCGCCTACTTTATTAGTAAAGATGATATCATTAGTTTTATTTCACGTTTAATAATAAGTTGATATTTGTTTATGGGCCCAAAGTATAAGAAGAGAAAGATTTAGTTTATTAAGATAGAGTAATGAAAACTTGATATGATTCTTATTCAATGATTATAGATCCCTCTTTTTTATCTATGTGATTAATAAATATGGTCATAATTAATTAACTAATACATCCATAAAGTTATTTCTCGTAACTGAGTTGCATATGTGACAAACATTAATTCTAGAGTTTTATGTTATCTCATTAATTCTTATTATAAACTAGGTGGAACGGTACTTAAATATCTTTTTTTATAGTTATATGCACTATAATAACATAAATTTGATACTACTAACGACACATTTCTTTTGTACTAACACAGAAAAAATAAGTTTTACGTAGTGAAGACAAGGGACACAAAGGATACCTGTACTCCAATTAATTTCATCAGTTATAGTCATTTCCGTAATAGGGTAAATACTATATATAATCATAAATTCACTCTTATTTATACCAAAATTATCATAGGTTACTTTTATTATATGTAATTAAAATATATTTAATTATATACATTGATAGTTAATATATATCTCATTATCGATATATTAACTACTAATTTTCAATATAATTATTACTATAATTATTGGTTGTATAGGTCATATTAATATAAACTCTATATATTGACTCTTTCACTATATATCTAGATATATTTTTAAGGATATTAGGACATTGATTCATTTATTATTTATGGTGAGTATTATTATCTTTTACAATTTGCATCCTTATCCTTTAAATCTATCTACCTTATACATGTCATTTAATACTTATAAGCAGACTGGGAGTAGGATGAGAAGAGGAAGTCTTTTGATAAATGACGTGCGTAAACTACATAAGCACTGGGATAATAAATGAAACCTTGGCCCATTTTCATACTGCGAGAGGTGAATCACATGAGATCCTCTCTCTCGTGAGTCGTACAGCAGTCCTTATATATTTAGGAGGTTTAAGAGCCTCTAAATCTCTACTTACTTCATAGATCAGCAATATATGATGATAATATTTATGATCACTTAAATGACTAGTTTCTTATCAGTTATTTACGATGAGTAGTAGTTCTTGTTGATTTCATAGATAAGGTGAATTACACTATTGTCAATTAGCAATTCTAGGTACATGAACTTAATTAATAAGTCTTAACATTACTCAAAAATGCCTCATTTATTCAGTGAGGTTTATTTGTCATGTAATAAGGCCTAACCATATATATGGATCATCACTATCAGTATTCTATTGTTATTGTCAGAGGGTTTTATGACAGTTATATAAGTAGGCTTTCATATTTATTCTTTCTCTATCTTTTTTTTTTTTTTATATTTATTTTATTTTGTTTTTTTTTATTCATTCCGATGTTGACGTGCAGGATAGTAGGTAGGTTTCAATTTTCATTTGCCGATAATTTTAATTGGCTTTCTTCCACAATTGAGTGATTACTATATCCAGTTATTAGATGAGAGTAGATCCGATAGACTTGTGAGTAGTAGTGCAGCTTAGCTTATAGGAGGATGAGACAATATATAGAAAAATTTACCATATTATATTATATGTATTTTTTTACATGTTGTTTTTTTCCAATAATCGTCATCGTCATCGGCATGGCGTCCGTGCGATACATCTGATACACTACTTGAGAAATATAGGGGTGCATTTATATGAACGCTTTTTCAAACACAATCCTCAAACGAATTTACTGGCAGACTAATGACGCTTACTACAGGATCGCTCGCCCATGGAGTGCTTCTATATGATGGAGACGTAGATGAATAGAACGCATATTTTTAAATAAGGAAAAAATAAGCTGATGATTCTTGTGGACATGAATACGAGAAAAAAAATCTCAATCAACAGAGGCGCAGTGGTCATCAATAAATCGTAATAAGACATAAGGTGCTATGCGTGATCGTTGTGTGAAAAGTTGTTTTTTTGTTCATAGAACATGATATAATAGTCAGTCCATAAAATTATATCACATTGATTGCCGAACTCACAGTGCAACATCATTTTGTGTCATAATACGTAGGGCGTCGTATGATAAAGGTTGGTTGTGATACGTACGAGTTAGGGTATATAGTATTACTACTCGAGTACACTTGGCTCACTACTAGACCTTATATAGAAAAGGAAAATGATCTTAAACTCTGTGACGTGAGGCCTCAAATATAAATAGGTGTATAAGTGAATCATAAGAATGAGTTAACCTAGGATAAGTATTTTTATAAGTATTATGAGTACCTTGATATCATCTCGAATTCATCATAATATGTCATACAAATAGCCTGGATAGTAACAGAGACCTACCGCCCCCTCATTATACACTAGATTATGAGAGCAGTACTTTCATACAAAGGTCAGATTGAGACTCTTATGTTAATAAAGGTTTGGATAGTAACTGAAATAAGAGTAGAAAAATATATTATTTCACGTGACTAACTTCAATAATATAACAGTACTCTCAGTTTCTTTGAGTGAGCTCATCATTACTATAGCATTAACTACTACTGTGATTTGAATAGGTTTTCATAAACATGTATTTTTTGTTTTTAATATATTTAAATGAAGTCCAAGGATTTTTATATATTTAGTCTAACAGTGAGAAGTAACGAGTAAGAATCAGTTCATAGAAAGAGATATAATTATATATAAAGTTAAGTGTCTAGAGAGAGAGTTAATTGTAGAAGTTGAGTTTAATATTTAAAGAATATAAGATATTATCAACAAGCTTGAGATAAGAACCTACACTAATGTACGAATTCTCTATACCTAATCTAACGAGAATAGAACGGAAAAGATATTAAGTGAGTAAGATAGAGGCAATTTCATAGAAGTAAGATATAAGATAGGGAGGTAAGAATTGTACTATGAAGTATTGATAGAATGAAGGGTTAAATTACATCGACTATATGATGATGGTATGGAGTTAAGAATCTGCTGTATGAAACCATGTTGGATAGGAGGTCTAGGTAAAATTATAAAATGATAGTAAGATAAAACAGAACCCTGGAGAAACACCACTATTGACAGAAAAAGAAGAAGTTGCTCACTACATTCAGCAACATAGAACAGACATTGTGAGATGTATCGAGTATATAGTATATTATATAATATTTGAAAGAAAGCTATGACATAATATGTATCACTAAGTAGATAGAAGTAGAAACCCAAAGGAGGGAATTCTGGTGAGAGAGCATTATTGAGACGTGTGCATATTATATAACCGTCAGTTGCTTTGGGTATTCAACGCCACTAACATCAAGTTCTTATCTCCACGTTATAGTTTCTATTATAAGGGCGGAAAACCATAAAATCTAGTTAGAATAGGAAAGTATATTCGCCAGATAAGTATAAGAATCTCTGAGCTAATACCGAAAGCCGATACTCATAGTGGATTATAATCAGAAAGAAGGTAATAGAAGATCGCAAGATATCATCTTAAGAGATAGGAGAGTTGAAGATAGGTTTATCATAATAGATCTTAGAAGTAATTAACAAGTTGAGAGCTAGGGCGAATAGTTAGAAGGATCAGAGAGCTAGTCTACATTATTTTTATATCGGAATAGTGGAATATGCGCTAGCTTTACCAACCTGTGGTATATAAAAGTTATACATAAGTACATATGAGAAGTGCATTAAGGAGAAATATAATAGTTGCAAGAGGGGTGGGTACAGCATAGGAGAGTAATCACACCTATATCTACTCAAAATCGGAGAGGAAATGCCATCCGGGCCCCCTATCACGCTTCTACGTTACATTATATAGATATTCAGGATACTCATTAACATACTCACGTAATCATATAATTTAAAATTAACAGGATAATAAAGCATATGAGGATAAACTCATTTGAGAGGTAAGTAAAGGTAAGAGGAAGAGAATTACCATAGAATCGTCTAGGGTTAATTAGAGGAAATAGAATGCACAAAGAGATGATTGTAGGCCTTTTATTTCTATATGGTAGTTATACAACAGAATTATCAGAGGCGAATAGAAGTGAAGGAAAGTATATTAGTGATGATTACAGTGAAATTGTTATAATATATATATATATTGTGATTATTATTTTTGGCAAGATGACAAGAGGAATTTAGTCAGAGGTAGAACCATAAGGTGGTCAGCGGCATTTTCGTTTATTAATGAAAAGTTACCGTCACTTGTACTCGTCGAAGGTTTCACTTAGCATATAACGATTTATCTAGTTACTTGTATTAATATATTGGCAAGAGTGAAGAGAAAGATATTTTCCTAACACTAGATAAGCATTGTCTCTTATAACTTAAATGGCCAGGGTAAACAGCAGAATTCGTAATCACCAGATTTTAGGAGTGAGAATAATGAGTTATAGTCCAAGAGAATGATACCTGTACTACATATATATATATCACCCTTTAATATAAATTAAGTTTCACCAGCTCTTATCGAGCAGAATTATGATAAGTGAGTCGTATTAAGATCATAAGCTATGTACACTTTCAATTTATAAGTATTATATGCGCGCAAGCACGCAATCGCTAGAAGAGCACAAATCAGTATCTCAAAACACGAGCATATAAGCGTGCGCGTGAAACTACGCACATAGGAAATGAGCATTGGAGTGACATTGGAATCGTTGGAGACACACTGGCTATATAAATTTTTATATACACCATTGAAAACTAGTAAAAATATAATAAAAGACACTAATAAATAACACAGAGATAGAACGAAAGGATGGAGATAATCATGAAGACGAAGGTACGAGAGAAGAAACTATCATAAAGCTACGAGCAAAATGAAAGTACATGTTTGTGGGAATACGTTGGTTGTAATTGGTTGGTTCTCGAAAGATGGTTACAGAAATATAGAATTAAGTCGTATTGAGAAAATTGGTTCTTAAATTAAGTTTTTTCTGCAGGTGGAAGATACTGACATGAGGTACATTCCTTCAACTAATTTACTTAATATTGTATCCGAGAGTCAGAACCCGACAATTCACGTCAGGAGTGTACGACTCTGATATCCCCATATAATAGAGGTGATCCTTAAAAACTATCTATAATTGCTTGTAACAGAGTGAAAAAGTAGAAATACAGTCACTTGGCTAGAAGTTTGGAGGTATAAAAACGCTGAGAAAATATCTGTTATTTGGGAAGACACAACAAGTAGCTATAGATGAGGCATTGGAAATGTATAGAAATAAAAATAAGAAAAAAAAAGAAAGAATATAAAGAGACACAAACCAGAAAAAGAATAGATAGATACATATTCTCGAGACGTTGTTATATGTGATATGTAAGCTTAAATCAATCATATAGCACGCGAGAAAACGAATCAGCCCTCATTCAATATCTCGGAGAGTGCCATAAGTTTAATATATTATAACATAGTTAGATAATTGAGTAGTATTAATAATAAAAAAAAGAGATGAAGAGATTAATTTGTTAGCACTCATGGAATGCGGTCATAATAAGGATGGACGATAAAATTTT
The DNA here is from genome assembly GCA_015478945.1 of Trachelipus rathkii. Taxonomy (NCBI): domain Eukaryota; kingdom Metazoa; phylum Arthropoda; class Malacostraca; order Isopoda; family Trachelipodidae; genus Trachelipus; species Trachelipus rathkii. The sequence goes on along the minus strand of JABUQX010037301.1, from coordinate 13,859 downwards.
AATGGGATGTGATTTATAAGGACTCGATAGATATTGTTAAGTTAGACCCCTCTGGGATTGCAGATGTTGGTTGACACAGCTCATTCGTATGTTGTAATTGATACAATAAGAAAATAGCACACTGCTCTACTAATATTAACTTTATGATTTTTACTATTTCTCAGCACTGAACACGACATACCGCACACGACGCACGGTATGAACGCAGCCGAATGGCATGAGGTCGGGGTCTCTCGGCGCCCCTCATCCAACACGCAACCGAGGGACACACTAACGGTAGAAATCATGCACATCGCCCACGCCACACCTACAACCGGACGCGAAGGCGCTACACTCGCGCACACACGCGCAGACTCTATGGATAAACATAAAAAAAAACTCGACGCAGTAAAGATAATACGAGAGAAGAGATAATACGCATGAATCGGAATCTTTCACTCGTTTAACGGCTCAGAGAGCTGAGTAATAGAGCACACGATTACATATCACAATATCGTTTACAGCAAAATGCTCAAATTATATGATATCTAATTCCAGAAAGTTCAGATAGAAAACTCAGCACGCCTACTGCTCGTACCAGGCTCAAAGCAAACAATGATAAAAATTGTCAGAATTACAAATACATAATTTATATAAAGAGAATACACCAAACTCAACAAGGCTTAATAAGATAAGTATAATGAAACCTCTCTGTAATAATACAATTAATTTGACTGTCATAACATTATATTAAACGGAATAATAATTTTTTTTGTCTTTAATTATTTTAAGCTATATTATACTATGAACTGCTGAAAAATAATTCTTTATACAGAGAGGAATATCGACCGAAAAATAGAATCTATTCTATACGGCTTAGTAGAGTTCTACTTGTCGGAGCTTATATGAATGATAATATATGGAGTAATATCTTAAAAAGTTTCTACCATATATAATTTGTTCTCTCTCTATCTTTTTTTTTTAATTTATGGGTTATATTTGTGGGTCTTTATTGTTTCTTTTTACCACAGTGTGTATCAACACTCGCATAACCATATAAGGAACTGGACGATACTTTACCGAGCATAATTACCAGCTAATGTCATTCGGGCGGGTACTTTAGACATCGTAGCGAGGTGGTGATAGTATCTTATTCTGGAGAGCATACATATTGCCGGCTTCCACTTAAATTACTTAATGATGACGCTGGCATTTAATATATAATATATATAACTTATAATATATATTGTATAAATTTTAGAAAGGTATATACATTATATTATAGGCAATTTTATTAAGTGATAATGGGACTCTAGAGCGCGACAGGGGAAGCACAGGGGGGGACGTTTCGCATACCCCGTAAGGTAGGTTATAGGAGGCGGAGGAACGTACTAACCCGCGATTACACCGGGCAAGATACCATATAAGAGACTTAGGTGGGTTCCGGAGACGCCATCCCCAGGAGGGGGAAATTTAAATAACCTCATCTATAATCGCGTAAGTATCACTACTACTGCAAGTTTGGATTCAAGGTCCATTATTCAAGTACAAGTAAAGGTACATACTACTAGAGAGGCTTCGGTACGAGACCCGCTGACATCAGTACTGCATCGGAGTGCAGGTAAGGGTAACATCTCAGGGCCAATTTTGTGGTAAGTTACTTAGTAGTACAATCAAAGTACATGGGGGAATAACACAAAATAAACATAAATATCATACAATAGAAGTCTATTTAGGTTTTAATCACAGATAGTATAACACCATTAAATATAAGAGTATATAATTAAGACTCGAAAACTTCTAATCCTAATTATCTAATATAAATTATTTAACAATAAATATTATTTTTTATTTGTTTATTTTTTTTTTTATCACACTCTATTTACGGGTGTGGTTCCTATTTTTGACGATAAGATTCCTAAAAATGTATTTTTTTATTACCTATTTATCTATAGCTTAAGCTATACATTATAGTGTTTGACATGATAATTTTTTTTTATTTTTATTTTTTTATTTTTTTTTTTTTTTATTTTTTTTTTATTACGCTTAACTTAATAAATTGGATGTTTATACCAGTCATTTCCATGACAAGTGTATTCCTTTTCCTGGTTGCATTTGATTGTAGTGTATATAATTTGAAGAATATATTTGATAGATTGTTATGGCTCTTACTAGAGCTTAACGACCTATATATAATATATACTATATATATATATATATATAATATAAATATTATAACTATATATATATAGTATATATATTAATATATTATATATATTATATATATATTATATATTATATATATATATATATATAATATATATATTATAATATTATATATAGTATTAATATTATATTAATATATATATATATATATATTAATTATATATAATTATAAAAAAGTACTTAAAATATCTTAAATCATTACAAGAACTTACTCAATCAGTTTCGATAGTACTCTAAACTGTCATATCCTCAAGGAAAGACACTACAAAAGTATAAATTAGGCAAAAAATATGGCTTATTATTTGTAGTGTCTTTTCTGAGGATGAGACATGATTGAGTCCATGGAACATTAAATATAATAAAGACTGGGTAGATGATATCAAGTTATTGATATTACTTTATCTTTTCTTATATGTGTGTGTGTGGATAATGTGTGTGTGTAATAGGTGTAACTTTGTAACGCTCATGTGAATACAACGTAAGATGATTCGTATAAAATAGGTAAGACCAAATCATTGTAATATGTGCATTATATTTTACGTTGTAACGTATATTGATATCCTACCGGAATCAGAATTGGTTAAGTAGAAGAAGCATACAAAATCGAAGAGAAAGCCCTCCTCTATATTCTCACCCTCAAACTTAAATTAGCAGTGAGCTCGTCGCAAGCCTAATATATATATATTATAATAATATTATAATATATATATTAGTATAATATATATATATATATATATATATATATATATATATATATAAGTATATTATATATATTATATATATATATATATATATTAATTAATATATATTATATATTATATATCATCATCATCATCACCTAACATACAATCTTATCACCTTACCAAGACTGGAAAGGGCAGGTGGCGTTAAAACATATACCGGAACACATAAAAATAGGTAGATAAGCAATATTTAGCAATGTTATAGAATATATAAGCAAAGTCACTTCAGCCTTATATCCCGCAATTAGAGAGCACTCGTCACTTAACATCGAAGAATTAAGGATCATGCAATCTAACAGGTCCGCGAGAAAGAAAATTTAAACCGAAAGAGCTTTGCACGGGGACCTCTACTGCTTCTCTGGGATTGAACCACCGCCTGTTGCGAATGAGAGAGAGGTGAGGTCGAGATCGGGACCCCCGCAATGCCTATGATATACCTACCTGAGTCGTCAATGTGGCTGTACTATTCCTTTGCACCGTAACGGGCTACAAAAAGATCCGCATTAACAAGAACAGCTATCACCTATTTCTCTCCTGATTATAGGCACTAATCCTCCATCTCGCGTCGCCAAAGACGAACATCTCACTCCAGCAAGTCCTGTTCTGCATACTCACTCTCGCTCTTCTATTCTTTCGTTCCTCCGTCCATCCTTGTATCACATTTTTACGCCACATAGTTCTCATATTAAACTATATTATTTAGCTAATATTCAATTCCGCATAAATAGAACACCAGGATGCTGAGAGGTCTGTTCATACCAATTTGTAGATAAAATGTCAATCGATTTTTTTTGGTTCGAGGATGTATGAGATGTATAGCACAGAGCATTGTCCTCATTCCCAACAGGCGGTGGTTCAATCCTAGACGCATCTTGACACCACTTTTGCCATTTTCTGTTTATACTTTCTATTTTATTATTCTTTTTCTATATTTATCATTTTATAAGACCATATTACTCAAACTTAAATACTCTAACACTTTATAATTTTTTTGTTCTTTTTCTTTCAACACCTAACTACGTACTCAACTATATAAAGATTGAGGATCCATTACTGAAAATCATTGTAATTTAGATCTATATAATCATATTATTATTCCAGACCATGAGTCCCACTACTGATACAATTAACATTAGGGTACCTAAACATACGCTCAATAAGATACCTATATACTAGCGCTACTCTCACAACACTTAAGGTTCTCTTTACATCCTCATACATCATGAGTTATTTAACTGACTACTATACAGCCTTAGGGTGCTATATATATAAGTATATATATAATTCTACAGTTTATTACCCTTAACTACACTCACTCTCATCATCCGCTTCCCTTTTCATTCAGCATAATCTATAAATAGTTTATATAAATTCAGTACATCATATTGTTATACCCAGTCATTAATCTCAAATACTTAATATAGAGAGCTAGAGAGATGACGAGCAGAGAGGAGGAGTAGCACGTCAGAAGAGAGAGACGCAGTAGAAGAGATGCATGAGACGGAGCACATGTAGAGCAGAGTAGACGGAGAAAGATGATGATCAGAGCACATCTTCATCTCTCTAGCCATACAAGTCCGCAATAGAGCAAATAGCTCCTCACTTCATATTTATACCTATACACTTTCTTAGGAGGTATAGTCTCCACAAGCAATTTCAGCTTACTTTTTGATTACTGAGCTCGATTTATATCTGCTATTTGTCTCACACTCTCACTCATAGTAGTGAACACGTAAAATGTCATCTTCATTTTGATTTCTTACTCTCCCTCATATCCCGATCATTGTTCATGGGTAAATTTTGAATCAGCAGCATCCTCTACCTCGTAAATCGCACCTTATTCTTCCATGTTAGTTCTTCACTCATTGACGGCTACTCTTTCGACAAATATCAAACATATATCTTCCTTACAACACTCAATAAAACTAATTACTCTATAATACTTACAGCACTTACATTTTTCCCCTTACCCTTATATATGAAAGGTACTAAATTAGACCTCCTCCAATCCCTTCGGAACTAATACCTTCATAACGTTTTGATATACACACTTCTCAAATCCAATGTATCACCCACGCCTATAATATATTATAATTATAGAGATATATATATATATATATATATATTATATATTATATATATATATATATTTATATATAATATAATATATTTATATAATATATAAATATAATATAAATATATATATATATATATCTAATAATATATATATATATATATATATATATATATATATATATATAAATATATATATATAATATACTATATATAATATATATATATATAGGCCTTTATAAATGGTTTGTAAGGGTGAATCTGAAGAGAGTATTTGAGAGGAATTGGGTAGAAAGATTTGGGAGGGGTGTGTAAAAGATGGTTTGAAAGTAGAGCGTAGATAAGAGTAAGGTTATGGTTACGATTGAGAAATCCTCGGTTTGAAGTTATGCTAGATGGTGAGTCAGTGAACAGGTGACTGATTAATAAGTGTTAGGATATAATATATATATAATATTATATAATAATTATATAATATATATATAATATATATATATATATAATAAATAATATATATACTTATATATATATATATATATATAATATATATATATATGTTGCGAGGACGAAAGGGAACCGATGATGCCGAGTGTAGTAGGTAAGTTCGTGAAATTCGGAAGGTGGGTGGTGCAATTAAATTCTTGGTGGATGGAATGGAGACTAAGTCTTGAGTGCGCCTAGTGTCTGCGTGATTGTAAGTTGTTACCTGTGTTAATGTATAGTAGTAAGTACTATGGTCTGGAATAAGAGGTATAGGATCTAAAGTACAATGTGTTCAGATGGATCGAATCTTAGGGCGTATTAGGTGTGAGAAGAAAAATTGATAAAATGAGGAATTGAACGTATTCAGAATTGGTATGGTAATGAAAGAAGGGATAAATTGAGAGAATAGAATGATAAGTATGTTTAGATGGTTCGGTCATGTGGAAAGAATGGATGATATGAGGTTGTTAAGTGGAATTATAGTGGTGAGTGTGTTGGAATCGACTGGCTTGGGAGACCGAAGAAAAAAGTGGATGGAGTCAGCAAAAGAATGTCTGGAGTAGTGAAATGTGAGTTTGGCAGGCGAGAGAAAGAGGCATAATAGGAGTAAATGCAGGGTTTGTAGGGTGTTGGTTGTGGCCACCTGGCAAGGGATGCAACCCCACATTGCTAGATGGCCATAATCAGGGTCCGTACGGTCCCGTTGAACCTCTAGGTGGATTTTCCTGTGCGTGCGATTTCCCGACTGATAGTATATAAGGGAGGTAAGCCCTGCTTCTTTTCGAGCTGTCTGTCATAATTTCTTCTACTACTTTTTTGTTGCCGATGCATGATGCATGTCCCGCACCTTACTCCCAGTCTTGGGGAGAAAAGGTGTTTGATGATGTGAGATGAATCGATGATGATGAGATGATGAATGACTGATTGATGAAGATGAGATATATATATATTATATAATATATATATATAGATATATTAAATATATAATATATATATAATATATATATATATATACCATATATATTATATAATAATTATATCATATATATATATATATATATATATAAATAATAATATAATAATATATATTATATTATATATATATAATATATATATATATATATTATATATATATAATATATATAATTATATATATATATATCATTATATATATATATTTATATATATAATATTATATATATTATAAATATTTATAATATATTATATATAATATATACATAAATATATATATATATATATATATATATAATATAATATATATATAATATAATATATATATATATAATATAATATATAATAATAATATATATATAGTATTATATATATATATATATATATATAATATAATATATAATTATATATATATAATTATATTATATATATTATATATATATATATATATATTAATATAATATATATATATTAATATTATATATATTATATCTATATATATATATAATATATATATGATATTATATATATTATATATTAATATATATATACAGTAATATATATTATATATATAATTATATATATATAATATTATATATATATATATATATATATTATATATATATATATATAATAATATATATTTATTATATTATTTTATTTTATTTTTTTTTACAAGTTGTCACCACCGACTCACAGGCAGAGCCTTCAAGGAGGGGTGTTGCACCGCTCACAAATCAACAACTAAAGCAAATTACGCAGATGAGCACAAGACGCAGGCTTTGAAGTGAGGGAGATTAAATCAAGCAGGAAACAGCAGAATGGATAGAGGATCACGAACAGATGTGCAGGAAGAAGGAAAGGAAGCACCAACAGAAGAATCTACCTGGAGTTACCGTACATCAAAGCATAGACAAAACTCATGTGCAGACACAGCACCCCTAGTGGTACGAGGGCGACGTCAAGGTGGAGGTACGCGAGTGATAAGGCTCCTCGAGCAATCTGCCCTGCGGTACTATAGAAAAGAGATAAAGCACACACGCGCCGCAAAGATACGAGGGTCAGTGAACTGGAAAGTACCAGACAGTTTATAACCTTTGGCCTTTGACTCGACCTCATTCCAATAGCCGGGTGAAAACAGAGCCCCCCAGATTGAGAGCCGTACTCCATCCAAGGCCGATGAGGCCCCTTTGTATAGCTGGAGCAACCTGGGAAGAGGGAAAAAAAGTCTCGCAGTCTCTAAACAGAACTCCTCAGTTTCTTTGAGGCCTGCCTAAGCAACCGTTGTTGATGTGAGGTTTCCGAAGGACATTTTTTTTGTTTATGTTAAGGCCAAGGATGTTTATACTTGGTCCAACAGGTATAGACGACGAGAACGTCCGAAAGGAGATAGGAAGTTAGAACGTGTCTTAGAGAGGGAGATTAGAAGCTTGATTTTAAAGAATTGATTTCACAAGGTTCAGACAACCCCACCGCGGAAATTCTATCCAGATCAGCGAGAACAGATCCGGAAAGATTAGCTACGAGTGGCAATTCTAAGTAAAGAGAAGGAGCAGAAATTGAAATGAGTTGAAGAATGAAGGGCTCGAGTTCATCGGCCATATGGAGTGATAGAGCTTAGATGTGCAGGTGAGAACGATCAATTAATAAGTAGGAATAAAGTAGGAGATAAGACAGAATATTGGGAACACCACTATTTATGACAGAAAAAAAAAGAATAAAAAGAAGTCGACATCAAACGCCGATATTTGAAGCGATTGAAAGACAAACTGAGACATAAAGTAAGCAAAGAGAAAGAGATGAAATACCCAAAGGAGGGGAGCTTGAGAGCAGTGACGCGTGCCCATAAACCCGGTCAAAAGCTTTGGATAGTCAAAGCGCCAACCACGCAGAGTCCCCGTAGTTCCCTAGAACCGGAAAACCATAATCAGTAAGATAGGAAGTAATCGCAGTAGACCTCGAGCTCCGGAAGCCGTACTGGCGATCGGAAAGAAGTGAATGAGATTTCAGATGATCTAAGAATGAGAGTTTGAAGAGAGTTTCAAAGATCTTAGATAGTATAAACAAGTAAGAGCTATAGGGCGAAAGTTGGAAGAAGGAGCGGCTTCCTTTTTTCGAATAGGTTGACATGTGCGTGCTTCCAACACGAGGGAAAGTGAGTGCTAGAATTGAGACATAGAAAATATAGTTGAATGAGAGGGCGGGAAAGGCACGGAAGCACACTCCCTCAAGAAACTCGGGGAGGAATGCTCAGGGCCACCCGCCTTCCTAACGTCGTTCATATTTAAGGGCCCATGCACCCGATCAAATGTAAATCACAGGCAAAGGCATAAGGACACCGAGGAGAGAAGTGAGGAGGATAGGAATTGCCAGAATCGTCCGG
>JABUQX010037301.1:0-2500 GCA_015478945.1 Trachelipus rathkii | reverse complement strand
TTTCTTCGCATAGTGTATAGGGGCGACAGAGCTAGCACTGGCCTTTCTTTTGCTTGTAATTATACTCCTTGGACCAGTGTAGAATCCTTATGCGCCTAGAAGCGACGATCCTCTGGAGACCTCTGGGTGCGAGTTTTTGAAGCTTTAATGAAAAAGATGCCTAGTACTACTCGAAAGGCGAAAACCTAACCTAGAGTAATTAACGCAGAGGACGCACGGAAACAATTGCGAATAAGAAATGGTTTTCTAAAGATGCTCTAGGGTTAAGAGTTTCGGCCAAAAAGAAGATGTTGGACCAACTGACAGGGGCGAAGGCCCTTCCTGGGAGTTTCTGTATACTTATTATATATATATATATATATATAATTATAAATAATTATATAATATATATATATATATTATATATAATAATATAGTAATAGTTATATATTTATATAATATATAGTATATTATATGATATATATTATAGTATATAATTATATAATATATATTATTCTATTATAATTATTATTTATTAATATATATATATAGTATTTTATATATATAATATATATAATAATATATAATATAATATAAATATATTAAAAATATAATATATATAATATATATATATATTATATATATTATTAATATATTATATATTATATATATATATATATATATTATATATATAATATATATATAAATACACCTGTGTTACCAAGATTCGCGAGATATACGACCAAGCCCTTTTGCACCTCAAACAAATGTCTTTCCCCAGCCTCAACCCATTTGAGAAAAAAGGTAATGTAGAAATATACTTTGAAATCTAAATAAATCTCAAATTATGTAAAAAAGTAAAGTCTTCTGACGCCATAAAGGGAGATTTTGCCCTTCTTTTTCTTTCGTAATATGAGAATCTGCCATCCGGCTGAAAAGATGCTGCGGCCTCACTACTCTATCGAAGGGCATGCTAAGTATTCCCTGGCGAGTTCTGCAAGAGTGAAAAACTTTTACAATTATCAGCCATCAAGACCAATGTTATCTTATCTCGATTTCCAAGAATTTCGCTTTTGTATAATCTTCGATCAATGACAGAGTGTTCTTTTTGACACTCTGAACAAGACTCTTCGTTTCTGCAGAAGCAAAAGAACGTTATCGTATTCTGCAACTGGTCTTCACTCAAACAAAAAATGTAAATGTGTGTTGTTTCTGCAATCTTTTCTTTTTATTGGCTGGTGAATTTCTGGCTTTAGCAGCAATTAATTGTTACTAACTTTATATAAAAATAAAAAATTTTTTTCCCTTTAATGAAACACGTGGTTCACAGAAATTTGGTTTTGTAATTGCTAGGACGCAGAAAAGTACTAATTGCATATTGCGTAATCGTTCGTTTGCAGCTTTTGAAATCCTATTATCTATCTTCCAGTATTAAGTGTTTCTTCACCTTCTTGAAGTCCCTTATTTTAAATAGCAAGCATTTAGCAGCGCTTTTATCGTTGCAACTAAGAGGAATCTCGTCTCGGTAACAAGAATTTCCTGAGATAATAGTCTTTAGTTTCCCCTCTTCAAACGGTTTTAAGAAGAGTAACAATTACCTAAAGTCGTATATCTCATCACTAGTCAGCCTTTCACCTTGTTTTGTTCGATAGCATAAAGGGAGACAGCTTCATTTATTTCTCCCATCGTCTCTCTCAAGCAGGTACCAACTACTATTCCAACCAGTCCTGAACATCTTGCGTTACAGGAAGTTGAAGGACATTTTAAGTCTCAAATTCGATAAAAAATAAATTCATAAAAGAAACTATGTGCTATCCCCCGGGCAAAAATTTCTTCGCGTGGGAAATGCAAATGCCGGATGTGGGTAGAGAAAAATTATGCGGCTGCGGATATCTGCTACAGCTCTAGTCTTTACGGTATTTTTACCGTATAGCATTTGGAGAAAAAGGTTCATGGAAAAAGTGGTAAAATTTTTTTTTATTTCAAAAGCCGCAAGCGAAAAAATAAACAATACATTGAAACAAGAAAAACTGTTTATTGTAACTTTGTAAAGCACTAAGCTGAGTCCAGATCGAAATTTTAATCTGATTGGCTAGAGCAGAGTCGGAGTCGTCCGGAGTCGGAGTCACCGGGAAGTCGGAGTCGGAGTAGTCGAAAATCCAAATTTGGATTTAAGGGTGGAATCGGAGTCGGAAAATTTATTTTACACTCGACCCCGCATAAAATTCGAATTTCGAAAGCCGATTTGACCATATTAACACCAAACTGTAAGTTTTTGGCGCCTTCTAAAACCGTTGTTTTTCGGGAGTGTTTTTTTCTTTCTTGTGGACTGTAGTCATCCAGAATTTGAAAATTTTCAAAAAATCCAATATTTGATTTTTCGTATCAAATTCCAGATTTTTTTTTCGAAATGACTCAAACATGAAAAATAGGATAGATGGGTTCTTACAATAGTCAAAGAGGATTTTTCGCTTTTTTGAGTTTTGTGTCAGCGTGCCATTCCAAACCCATTTTGGGATTT
>JABUQX010037300.1:0-7500 GCA_015478945.1 Trachelipus rathkii | reverse complement strand
AAGGGCCTTACTCGCCCTTGTATGGAGTACTCTCTCATATCTGGGGGGCATCGGGTTCATCACGATATATTTAGATAAGGGGTCGAGTCAAGATAGGCAAGCATGGAATGTGAAAGTGCGATGTGAAAATATAGTAAAGCCCTTTTGCATGGCACTTTCTATCGCAGTCGCTCCTCTCCAATTAATAAGGACGCGGTCGCTATCGCTCTCTTAGAGCCCCCCCCAGATATGAGAGCAAGTACTCCATACAAGGGCGGCGGATGCAGGCCCTTTTATAGCTGGAGCAACTGAGAAGAGGAAAAGAAGCTCGTGCAGTCTAAACAGATCCCAGTTTCTTGAGGGCAGCTACGCCAACTGCATTTGTGCATTGTGAGGTCTTCCAAGACATTTTTTTTGTATATTTTAAGGCCAAGGATGTTTATTATTGTCACAGCGAGATACGAGGAACCGTCGTTCGAACAGAGATAGGGAAGTTCGGAAGTGTCTCTAGAGGGGGAGATTTGTAGAAGTGAAGTTTTTAAAGAATTGAATTTCAACAAAGTTCAGGCGACCCCACCGGAAAATTCTTATCCAGGATCAGCGAGAATTAGAATCGGAAAAGAATTAAGCGGAGCGCAATTTAAGAGTAGAAAAGAAGGAAGCAGCATTGAATGAGTTAAGAATGACAGGGTCGAGTCATCGGGCATATGATGGCAATAGAGTTTAAGATGTGCAGGTTGAGAGATCATTAATGAAAGATAGGAATAAAAGTAGGAAGATAAGACAGAACCTGAGGGAACCCATGCATTAACAGAACATATTAACAAAGTCACCCCATCAACAAACAGCCGATATTGAGCGATTTGAAAGGAAACTGAGCGATAAGTAAGCAAAGAGAAGAGGAAAAACCCAAAGGAGGGGGCTTGGAGAGCAAGTTGACGCGTGCACATACCGGTCAAGATGCTTTGGAAATATGCAAGCGCCAGCCACGCAAGTCTCCCCGTAGTTCCTAAGGGAGGAAAACCATAAATCAGTAAGATAGGAAAAGTATATCGCCAGTAGACCTCGGCGCCGAAAGCCGTCAGCTGGCATCGGAAGAAAGTGATGAGGAATTCAGATGATCTAAGATGAGAAGTGAGAAGGTTCTCAAAGGATCTTAGAGTAGAATACAAGATTAAGAGCTATAGGGGTAGTGTAGAAGGAATAGAGCGGGCTTCCTTTCTTTCGAATAGGTTGCGACATGTTGCGTGCTCCAACCATGAGGGAAAGTGTTGTATTGGAGACTGAGAGAATATGTTTGAACGCGGGGCGGGATAGCACGAAAGCACACTCCTCCAAAACTCGCGGGGGATGCCATCCGGTCACCCGGCCTTCCCTAACGTTCGAGATTTCGAGAGAGGCCATGACCGATCGAATGTGTAATCACAGGCACAAGGATAGGCACCTGAGAGCGAGAAGGAGGAGGATGAAGGAATCGACCAGAAGCATCGTCCAGGTTGAGCTTAGAGGAAAATAGGAGCCGAGAGAATGGCCTTTTCAGGTTGGAGATTAGCAACGAACACTCAGATAGCGAATAAGAGGGGAAGACGAGTTTACGAAGTTGTTAGAGATGTTTTTGGCAGAGGCCAGAAAGATTTGTCAGTAGGAGAACCAGGGAGGTTAGACGCACTTGTCGTTTAATGAAAGCCGCGGCTTTGCTCGTTCGAAGGCAGTATCACCTGCAAACGATTTCTAGAAGAATGGAAATTAGCAGCAGTGATAGGAGAACGAGAATTTTTCCATCCGATACGCACTGTCTCTAGCCCTGAATGGCCAGGAGAACAAGCACGACTCGAACATGGATTATTGAGGAGAGAAAGGATTTAGTCGACCGAAGGAATGAAACCTTGCTCATCAATCAACATTACAGCTCCTGACTTTCGGCAGACGTCCCGAGCTTCACCAGAGACGAAAGCAAGCAGTTGCCATTAGTGTTAAGCGTAGAAGCAACGCAATGACCCCCCCAATCGGCCCGATCGAAGTGCAGAAAACGCAGTAGCGGCAGATGGAGTGTGGAAGAGAAAGTATGTAAAATATAAGATGATATAAGTTATGTGGTCAGAGTTTACGATCAGGACGAACAGTGGTGTATTTTAGACGAGGAGGTAGTGGTATGAAACGAATAGGGTTCAAGTGTAGTTCAAGAATGGTTAGGGACGATCTCGGAATGTGGTCGGGTTCTTTAATTAGTTGTCAGATCGTTGAGAATGCCTGAACGATTCGCCTTCCTCCCCCTAAATCGGTATGAGAGGACCCAACAATTCAGTGTTATGTACATTGAAATCCCTAAATAGAGGACCAGTAATGTTGGATGAGAAGATATAAACAGTCTCGTGAGAAGTAGTAAGGTATTCAAAAAAGGTGTGAAAGTCTGTTCTGTTAGGAGGAACGTAGCAGAAGCACAAGTATGTAGTGAGGAGAAGATTTTAAGCCACGATATCGAAGTTAGGGAGATTCACATTCACGAGACCGTAGTTACGTGAGTAGTTATGTTTACATAGGCAATACTCGACCTTCAGACGGTAATTATGAAATAAGTTGTATAGTTGGATATAATTAAAGAGTTGAGATGAATATCTTAGCATCTGCGGTCTCCAGACAAAGCAAAAGATTTAGGGTTAGGAGTTAGGAGAGGTTGGTATTCCTACGGATGCAAAGTTTAGAGTGCAAGCCACGGATGTTGGTGAAGTCAATAGAAGGCCCAGCCTGCGCAAATCCGGCCATCATACACGCACACACAGCTTCACAGACACAAAAAAGCAGCAACAGACAGAAACAAAAGCAAAACCAAAAGAGAAACGAGGATAAAGTTATTCGTAAGCTAAAACCTAATTTAAAACTGGAAATTTAAAATAGCTAAAGAACCTATTTTACAGCTAAATATCTAAAAATGAATAATCCATGGAATTCAAAACGCTTCACACCTCTCACACTTCAAAAAATTTAAATACAAAAAAGAAAAAAAAATACATTGATCAACTAAAAAGTGGAAGCTAAAAACTGTATAAATTATAATATAACGGATATTCAAATACGTTAACGCCAAAAAACTAAGTTAAAAAGAAGTCGAGGAAAAAATAAAATAAAAAACAGTAACTAGTAATAGCTAAACTACGTATTGCTTTCAACTGCCAATCCTAAAACTAACTATAAGTATCTAACATAACTAAAAAGCTTCAAAATCAAAAAATTAAAAACGGATAACTTATCTTTTATAGGTTTACATCAAATTCTTCAAATATTAAAACCATAATAGTTAAACCACTTAAAAACAGAGATCACTTAATATGACAAACACACTTATTAAAAAAAAAATAAGCCAAACGATATAAAACTCACACATTCCCATTGGAGCTCCGACTAAAAAAAAACCTGTCACTAATATATATATATTATATATATTATATATATATATTATTATATATATTTATATATCATAATATATATATAGTATATTATATATATTTATATTATATATAATATATTATATTTACTACTATTATATATATATATTTATATATATATTGTCATGTAACCTAAATAAATCCCTTCCTGCAAATTTTTTAATTATCATGTACATAGATAATTCCGGTTCGGCCGGAATGAAACCGGAACAAATGTCAAATTGCCGGCCGGAATTCCGGTTAACTCTAATATATAATATTATTATATATATATATATATATATATATATACTATATATTATATATATACATATATATATATTATATATAATATATAGTATATATATATATACTACTATTAGATATATATAATATATATTTTTATATATATAGATATATATATAATATATATTATATATTATATATATATTATATATATATATTATATATATATAAATATATCATTATTATATAATATTATATATATTATATATATATATATATATGACCTTTTCTGTTTTACTTAAATCTCAGTTTTGAATTTTTTTTGTTTTTTTATTAAATATATTTTAGTATATGATTTCATACATCATTAAGTGGTAACGGAATTGATTCAAAATATATAGACCAGTTACGTTTTACGACTCCGTCAGATTTTAATTTTTTTTTTTTTTAGAACTAAAGGCGAAGTCCTTAAGGGTTAAACCGCAAGATGGCAAAGTCGGAGTCTCTCGGCTTCGGGGGAACGAGGGGGGTGGACTAATTCTCCCCTCGGGGAAGGTCTCGGAACCCCGCTCTTGGTACTTTGGGTGTCGCGGGGGGTTCTCGCCCTCCCCTACGGGGTATGGAAAGTCCCCCCTCTTTCTCCCGTCGGCTCGGAGGCCCCCTAATTTTTTTTTTTTTTTTTTAATATTTTTATAAAGCTTTTATACGCTGATTCAAATATGTAATTGGTTTTTCTGTAAGTGTCGTACTTTTTGAGAGATTTTAATTTATGAAATTGTTTTTATTTCTTTACATTTTGTCCCGAGTGCCAATCACCATTTCCAACAAAGGGGGGCGGAGGCCTCGCCCACTCCTTGCCAAAATAAAAAATTTTTTTTTTTTACCAAACCCCCCCCCCCCCCCACCCACCCCCCCGGGCGGGGGCGGCCATTTTTTTACCCACCAGGAGGGCGAGGCGAGGGGGGGGGGGGCGGGCGGGAGGGGCAGGGCAGCGAGCAGGCGGAGAGGGGCGAAACGGGAAGGGCTGGGGTCGGCGGAGGGCGGAAGGGCCACGCCAAAAAGAAACAACAGAAACAAACTAGAAATCAACAAGAAAATCACGAAAAAAAAACAAAAAGAACCAACCACGCCACACGCCACGGCACCAACGAACCACCAGCCCACACCCCAAAGAGACAACGCACTACCACCCACCCGCCACCCCCGCGCCCAGCCCCCCCGCCCCGCCCCCCCACCACCCACGCCCGACCCGACCAACCCCCCTCCCCCCAGCCTCCGCCGACACGGCACACCCGGAGCATAAACCATAACATAAAAAAGACCTAAACCCCCCGCCCCACCCCCAGCCCGCCCACGAGCAGAAAATTCTTTCTAAAGTTTTTTTCTAATATTTGCTTCCAAATATGTAATTCATTTTTCTGTAAGTGTCGTACTTTTTCGAGATATTTCATTTTGAAAAAATATTTAACGTAAATGTGATTTTTTAAAATTAATTTTAAATATATTTCGAACTTTTGAATTCATGTTCCGTTTACCACTGAAATCTTGTTAGGTATCATATACGTACAATATATTTAAAAAAAAAAATAAAAAAAATTAAAAACTGACAACCACCCAGACCCCTATGGGCCTATAATATAATATAATATATATTATATTATATATAATATATATAATATAATATATATATATATAGTATTATTATTATATATATATATATATTAATTATTATATTATAATATAGTATAATCCCACGGCAATGCGGTATTGATTTTGTCTGTATGGTGGTTTTAACTTAGGGAATGAGCCATAGTGACAAGAACCGATACTAGGGGTTTGTGCATCCCTCCGGCCCCAACACTAGTATGTGTGTTGTCACATGTAATCTTTTAGACTTCTTCCTCTCCTCACTTCTTTACGAATTTCATTATCAAATATCTTTTCAAATCTCTTCCACCACAGTTCTCTGTTATTCTAGTAAGCTGGGTGTGGGTTTCGACTACTATAGCTTATTTATAACTAGAATGTCATGATCACCTCGGATTATCGGTGCATGTTTGACCAACCTACCCCCAGTTAGTGGGAAGCAAGGGACAACTGATGCATGGAGATTATTATTATTATTATTATTATTATTATTATTATTACTTATATATATATATATATATAACTTATATATATATATTATATATATATATATATGATATATAATATTATATTATTATAATATATATACTATAGTATTATATACTTATATATATCATATATATATACATTAATTATTATTATATATATACTTATATAGTATATATATATAATATATATATATATTATATATTATATATATTGTTGATGACATCTCTCACAAAGGAGTGGATAGCACCATTTTAACATTTATTATTTACGCATGCTGAAGTATGAACAGGCTCTGAATATAATACATAACAAGAATAAAGCATAATATATTATTTATCATGAACTCTAACAAGAAATAAATGATTTACAAAGTTATTTTCAATATATTTTCTTTTATTATTGTATTAAGTTCCTTTAATATGAAATAAAAGGAAAAACTTTATTTTTATACTTTCAAGCAACTTTTTAGCCAACTACATATACCAAGCTTCAACTGATTTCAACTACTGCCATGAATAAAGGAGGGTATCAGAAGGATGGAGATTTGGGATATCTTAAGCTATAGGGTTGCTTTTACTTTGATATTTTTGAAGTTGCTTAAAGAATTTGTTACGCTTGACAATTGCTTGGATTAATTCTCTTCTTTGTGGAACCTTTTAGCTCTTACAGAGTCAGTTGATTTTTATTTCTTTTCTTGCAGATAGCCTCCCTTGTGTTTGTTAAAGTTTTGAAATTCTGCTAACTTCTTCGTATTTTCTTTAATTGAGGGCAAAACGCCCATATTTTTTCAATTATAGTGGTACTTCTTTGCTTTCTGTAATAGCTTATATTTACTTACAATATCTTCTATCTTTGAATTTCTTACCTGGCTGTCTTATTTTTCTTTCTTTAGAATTTTATATCTTTGCAAGCCCTGTCTATTGGTCCACCCATGAAAGATGAAAGTGATTGTTTATGCAGTATTAGTAGTAGGGGAGCTATTCCGGAGCACGAAAGTGACCGCGACCTTTATTTGACCTTTTCGACGCAACCTTTTTGAGAACCAATTTTGCTGAAGACCCAAATTTTTTGAGAACCCAAATTTTTGAGAAACCACGAAATTTTTTGAGACCTTGTATTCTCACCTAATTTTTTGAGAACCCAAATTTTTTGAGAACCCTAATTTTTTGAGAACCCAAATTTTTTGAGAACCCAAATTTTTTGAGAACCCAATTTTTTGAGAACCATTTTTTGAGAACCCTTAATTTTTTGAGAACCCTAATTTTTGAGAACCCCTTAATTTTTTTTTTGAAAAAAACCTATTTTTTTGAGAACCCTGATATTTTTGGCACCTTCGAAGAAGGGTTGCGCAAACGTTGCGTAAAGCAACTTGTACTATTAACCCCTCATTTTAAGCCCCCCTATTTTTTCGACGTGCCATTTTGCCACGGATAATTTTTGGCTGAAACTTTAGGGGCTTAGCCCTTTTTTGATGTCGTTACTTGTCCTTGACCCATGACTATTTCGACCAACGCCTTTGATCTATCACGGGTCATTTTTGGCCACGGTAATTTTTGATCTTCCATGGGTCATTTTTAGCCCACGGTAATTTTTGGGTCTTCCGTGGGTCAATTTTGGCCCACGGTAATTTTCGACCATCCCTTTGGTCTTCCATGGGTCATTTTTTGCCCACGGTAATTTTCGACCAACCCTTTGGTCTTCCATGGGTCATTTTTTT
>JABUQX010037299.1:0-24981 GCA_015478945.1 Trachelipus rathkii | reverse complement strand
ATATATACATATATATATATTATATATATTATATATTATTACATATATATATATATATGCATATATATATATATATATTGTCCTTACATATGTATATTATTATATATTATATATATATATATATGCCATATTATATATATATATATATATATATATTATTATTATTATTATTATTATATATATATATATATATTATATTATTATATTATTATTATATTATTATATATATATACATCAGCGGCGTAGCTTTCAGATGTTCTTACATTGGTAGTATAAGATATATATATATATTATTATTATATTATTATATATATATATATATATATATATATATATATATATATATATATATTATTATTATATATATATTATTATTATATATATGTGAATAAAGATCAATAATAATATTACTAATAATAATAATAATAATAATAATAATAATAATAATAAGCAATAAGAATAATAATAATAATAATAATAATAATAATAATAATAATAATAATAATAATAATAATAATAATAATAATAATAATAATAATAATAATAATACACACATATAATAATAATAATTAAAATTGCAAGAGAAAAACGGTTCCAAAGAAAATTTAAAAAAATACCCGCGATATGGCAACAACGCCAAACGAACAGCAGGCTCGCCTGTCTTAATATCATTGCAAATATAGGAAATATTTTATTTCAGCTACGCGTACCTTAGGTAGGCAAGTTATGCAGTAGATAGGCAGGCAAAGCATAAATAGCTCATTTTTTGTTTTATATTTCTTTAAGATTTTGTAGTTTAATTTTCTTATGGTTTCTTATTATATTAACCTTTTTTATACTTGTGATATGGTTTCTTTGAATCATTAATTTGTTCCTTAAAAATAAGAGTGCACAGTCTACCATCTATCCCTTAACTACGCCACACTGATATACATATATATATAAATATAGATATTTTATATTTATATATATATTTTTATATTTTATTATTATATATATATTTATATATATATATATATATATATATATATATATATATATATATATATAAATATATATATATATATATATACTGTATATATATATATATATATATATATATATATATATATATATATATATATATATATATATATATATATATATATATATATATATATATATATATATATATATATATATATATATATATTTATATATATATATACACATAAATCTTTTTAATATACAAACAAATATATATATATATATATATATATATATATATATATATATATATATATATATATATATATATATATATATATATATATATATATATATATATATATATATATATATATATATATATATATATATATATTCGAAAATAATTTTTAATATGTGGTTTGAGAAAAAGAGCAAAAAAATGAATCAAAAAAATTTAAATTTCTGTTTTGTGATTTCGTAATGTAAATATTTTGCCTTTTAAAACTTATAAGAACATTAATATATGTAAATGCTACTTAAACAAAACAAATCTGAAATATTTCTGTTAAGGGGTAAAAAAAAAAGAATTATTAGGAATTGTTTTCATTGCTTTTTTTTAAATAAACCATGGTTTTAATTTTTATATTTTTTTATTTTTAAACACATGGTTTTTATCTACCCTGAATGAGAGGTGGTTTGAATAGAAGCTGAAAAAGATTTTCTAATATTCTCCAGTTTTAAATAAGCATTTTAAATACTGAAAAGGAAGGGTCATTCACTTCAAGTCTTCCTAAATTTTATTCAAATTCACAATGCTAATTTTTAATAGATTACCATGAAAATTCTTACATGAACAAAGTTTACTGCAAATGAAGCAGAACCTTCTAAACCCGCGTTGAAGGTGGGCGGCTCTTCCCTCGATCTTTTACCAAGCTAGCATGATTTTCTAGGCGTCTCACTCTGATTGAAGGATTGTTTGTTTTGGAAACTATCATAATTTTCGAGAGAAATAAGCAGAAAATATGAAGTAAGAACACGGAAAGTTTTTATGTTGGATTTAAATCTGAATCTAAACACGCTTAAAAAGGGCAAATTAATGTTCGGAACGTGCTACCGATTTTCAAAATATAAATAAATAAATAAATATGATTTTTCCGGCAAACTTGAGTTGTAATAGTAGCAAAGAAGCGATACTTTATAGCAAATTAGTTATTAGATATAATGAAGTAAATATCATATTGTAAAATTACTCTATAATCTTTCATTTTTTTTCTTTCTCTAATAAACTTAGTGTAAGCATAGTGTAGTTCAATTGTAGTTCAATGTTTTGTAGTTCAAGTCAAAAGTCAGACTTGAAAATATATCCAGTTACAAACTCTGATTGTATTCAAGGTCATCAAACTTACCAGTCGTAAAACTGACTCAATAATTGTAAAGGTATACTCACTCGGTATGTGGGTATCAAGGAATACACAAATTATCCCTTATACTCACTAGCCTCTAAGAAAGGAGTGAAATAATGTAAACTAAAACTTCATAGTGCATATTATAAGGTGTGGACTTCCATGCACCTTGAAACGCTTTCATATATAAACTAAAATAAATGAACCAATCAGATGTAAGAGCATTAAAAAAGCTTGGTATCTTATGCCGAAGCTGGGTGATTTTATGCACCGAGTTGGTGGTTGGCTGAGATACACAAAGCCAGAAAGATGTGGCTGTACGTCTTTCTTTCAAATATGTAATTTGAAAATCATTCGAACTTTATTGAAATACTTCAGCATTATTATTTAGTAATCTATTATTATAACTGATTGTTCAAGAAATTAATTAATATATTTAAATCAATTATTGAAATAAAATTCTAAAGGAGAGTCGTGCATGACATAGTCGAGAGAGGAAGGGTTATAGCTTATCTCTCAGCGAACGACCTCTAATCAAATGATAATGGTGTAAAATTTTTAATTAGAGATAACATATAATCATTTAAATTTATTATTATTGGCTAGAATTTAAAGTAACATTTTAGTAACTATAAGAAAATATATTGCTTTATGACATTTGCAAGAGTGCCAATAATAAAGTAATAAATGAAAACTTTCAGTAATAATTCAATTTATATCATATGATGTAATAATTTTTTTTTTTATTTAAATAGAGGTTAATTGATTATATATATATATATATATATATATATATATATATATATATATATATATATATATATATATATATATATATATATATATATATATATAATATATATATATATATATATATATATATATATATATATATATATATATATATATATATATATATATATATATATATTTTTAAAAGTCTCTTTTATTTATATCGGAACACAGTTGTAGAGTCATCAATAACAAATATTATTCGACGAAATTTCTTCTGTTTGCGTTTTCTTTTGATTCCGTTTTCTTTTATTCTTTTCTTTTGGGAAACTTGCAATTTTTTTTTCGTTTGGTATTTATTGATATTAGGGTTACCTTTTGATGGGGAAATATCCTGCGGTATTTGACTCAGATTTCCAATTTCTTTCTACAGTTTAGGCATATATATATATATATATATATATATATATATATATGATATATATATATATATATATATATATATATATATATGTTATATATATATATATATATATAATTTGTCACTGCTCACTCCTTTCAAGGGGGGATAGATAATATAATATAGGAAAGCAACCTAAGTTCAAATTTAATGCAAATTTGGTCAGGCACACCTGAGTTTCAAAGAGAGAAAGATTAAATACAGAAAAACAAAGATAAAAGTTCACAGAACAGAAGTGGCTGGATAGAAGGAGGCACCACAACGAGCGTGTCTGGGGTTCAGTCCTCATGCAAATTCATGCGAGAACAATACACCCCTGTGCTACAAGATCGACTATGGTGGTGGAATGTGTAAGGTCAATTCCTCGAGCACCCGCCGTTATAGCACCAAAGAGAAGAAATAGTGCGCCAACGTCACGTCTCAGAGATAGAGGGTCAAGAGAGTTAGAAAGTAGAGGACAGTTTATTAGTCTCTTAGCTTTAGACTCAACCCTATCCAAAAGAAGGGTGTAACCGGAGCCCACCCAGAGCTGTAGGGCGATAGTTAGAAGGATCAGGGCGGCTACTTTACGGACTCAACTGCACATATAGGCACTTTCATCATTGAAGAAAATTTTAGTGTTCAGGCATAGAGAGAGAGAGTAGAGAGTAGAGAGTAGAGAGTAGAGTAGAGAGTAGAGAGTAGAGTAGAGAGTAGAGTAGTGGAATAAGGACATGCACCAGCTCAGCAAGTACACTCCTCAGAACACTGGGAGGGAATGTCATCCGGACCACTGGCCTTCCTGACGTTCATAGATTTCAGAACTCTTACACCTGATCATATGTAATTGCAGTAAAGATGAACACCTGAAAAGAGAAAGAGAGGAAATGGGATACCAGATTCGTCCAGTGTGGAGTTAGATGAAAACTAGAGGCCGAAGAGATTGTCCTTTTCAGAAGGAGAGTTAACTGCGGATCCGTTAGAGCGAATAAGAGGAGGAAAGGCAGATTTTCAAAAGTTGTTAGAGTTGTTTTCGCAAGAGGCCAGAAATTTTTATCAGTAGGAGAACCAAGAAGGTCAGCACACTTCCTTTTAGTGAAAGTACGCTTAGCCTGTCGAATAATATCCCTGCAACGATTTCGAGCAGAATGAAAATTAGTTAGCAAGAGTGATAGGAGAACGAGAGTTTTTCCATGCCGATAGCAATGTCTCTCTCTCTCTCTCTCTCTCTCTCTCTCTCTCTCTCTCTCTCTCTCTCTCTCTCTCTCTCTCTCTCTCTCTCTCTCTCTCTCTCTCTCTTCTGAATGACACAAAAACAGACTCCATCGAACCATGGATTTTGGAGAGAAAAAGATTTAGTTGAAGATGGAATGAACCTGCTCATCCCATCGGTGATTACGCCCCTACCTTTTCAGCAGTGACCGAAGCGTCCTCCGAGTCAAAGCAGGATTCATTCCAAGAATAGTTAGCAAAGAAACGACGCAATTCCCCCCAATTAGCCCGATTAAAGTGCAAGAAAGTACATTTAAGCCATGATGGAGCTGCTGGAAGGAATGTATTAAAATTAAAACATCAGATTGTGATAAAAGTTACCGATAGGAGAGTAAATGGTGCGTTTACAACAAGAAGGAGTAAAAGTGAAGCATAATTTAAGAGTGCTCAAGAATTGACTGGAACGTTAGACATTTAAAATAGTGCAAAATAGTGAAACAACTTGTACACAAATCGTGTCATTTTATTTATAAGACTTTATGTATATGTCGTTAAAGGTTTTACCTAAGCACTCCGGTTCAGTTTTTGGGTTTGTTAAGTACAGTAGGTGGGACCTGATACAAATTGGACAGCTTGTCTGCCAATAATTTTCTTTCCATCCTATTTCGTCTATGATACATTATTTTTCCTTCAAGGTATCTTGAAAAACTACTTTGCAAATCAATTGAGCTGCAAAGAAAAAATCTCTTCTATTCTTATATGCAAGTTATAAAGACCACTTTGTAACTTTGTAACATTTTTTACTGATCAATAATAAGACTCTACGTTTTTTCTATGGAACCCATTGGGTTCATGACTTAATGAGAATTTTTTTTATGATGAGGTATGTGGCAATAATATATATATATATATATATATATATATATATAAATATATATATATATAATATATATATATATATTAATATAATATATATATATATATATATATATATAATATATATATATATATATATATATATATATAAATATATATAAACTATATAATATATATATATATATAATAATATAGATATAATAATATTAAAGTATATATATATATTATATACTAATATATATATATATATATACTATATATTATATATATATAAGATATGTATATATATATATATTTATATAATATATATATATATATAATAACTAGTATATATATATATATATATTATTATTATACTATATATATATATAATATATATATATAATATGAATAAAATATATATATATAGTTATATATATAGTATATATATATATAATATATATATATAATATAAATATATATAAAATATATATATATCAATATATATATATATATATAATATATATATATATTTAATACTATATATATATATATATAAAAATACTATATATATATATATTATATATATTATATAATATATATATATCATATATAATATATATATATATAATATATAATATAATATACTATAATATATAATATATTAATATATATACTAAATATATATATATATATATATATATATATAGAATACCCTAATTTTGAAACATATTGCTTCTTTAACTACTTTTAAAAAACTCAAAAATTAAGACTAAATACAAAATTTGAAATTTTCAAACATAAATCAAATCCTCAGGGTCAAACCACCTGTCATTCGATTTGGATAAAGCTACTGAGGGTTAAGCAACTGCATGCATTTTGAGCTCTGAAGCTGAGCTTTTTCCTATCAACCCTTACGATTCTGTTCATATATTAACCTGGTGAGCTAAATCATTTATTTCCCCGGCATGATGAGAGTTCCTTCACAGTTCTGTCGATTTGTGGCGTATGATGGTAAAAATGTTGTGAGATGTGAAGAGAAAAAATCTTAAGGTTGGTGAGAGGACAGTATAAAAAAAAAAAATTTGTTTGAATTCCAGTATGTGAAAAAATGTGTGTTGATCAGGTTAAGTATGTAGGTTAGTAATGCTTCATGGATGGAAATGATAGCAAGTAGCAGTTTTGTGGCATCATGCAACGCTAACAAAAAAAATATTTGGAATGTATTTTTCAAAAACCTTTTCTGTGATTCTTTTTTTCTCCAAAAAAATAATGGTGTTGTTATTGTTTTAGACTTATTTTGAAATGAACGGCAAGGATTGTTTTATATTTAATAACGGATTTCTGTGCGAGACGTAGTATCTCATTTTCGCGTCCGTTCTTTAGTTATATATTATAATATATATATATATATATATATACTATATATATATAATATATATATATACAAGACATTATATATACAACAAATAAATATATATATATATATATATATATATATATATATATACCATATAGCACAGATGGTTGCAGAATACATCACAGCGACGTTAATGTTCTTCGCAATCTCATCACACATACGTCGTATATGTGACATTGCTTATATCTCTATGGCGACATTGGTACAGACTTTTTCGTTCCAAATGCAACGTATTTGCGACGTTACGTTGTTACCTATAAATGTTTCCGCGACACTGCCAGGCGTACGATATCCTTTTAAAAATAAATAACGCCCTGTCTTTTTCCTGCAAATTTCCTTATAATCTTTCATAATCTTTTTCATTTTATGTTTTGATGTTTATAAGTCATTTTATACATTATTTTCTTCATAAATTGTATTATGTAATTTAATTTTATTTTTTTCAAATGTCGTACATTAAAGGACACTCATAAATATAATTAATTATGTCTCCAGTCACGGTATGATCTCGCGAAAGCGAGTTTGTAGTGACTCTGCCGGTGTTATTTCAATTATTTTGTTGTAAATTAGTTAATTATGTGTTTCTGTTTATTATGTCTTTCACGGAACATATCTATGGTACATAGTTGAGTTTACACAGATTCTTAAAAATTGATTTTTATCAAAATCAATTCCGATTTGTGTTATACCCTATGAAAAAACGTTTCAAAATTTACAAAGGAGCACCACCACAGCTTGCCAAATTTATAAAGTATCATATATATATATATATATATGATACTATACTATATATTATAATAGAGTATATATATATATAATATACTAAGTATTTATATATATATATATTAATAATATATATATATATATAATATATATATAATGTACAAGAAACGAATTTAGCATGTGTTGTCACAAAGTACATAAATTGTTTTCGGCAGCACTACAACACGAAGCCTATGACGAATTAAGCCATGCTTAAACCCGCCACTAATGAATATCTACGTTTTCCGAGAGAACAATAAAACCTGAAACAATTTATAACAAAAGTGGAAAAGAAAATTAATTTGCAATAAAAGACCTTCAAACCAAATCATAATTATTTATTATCAAGGTTCTATTAAAGTCTACGTTATCATCTTTCGTATAGCAAGAAATTTTTAGATGGATAGGGAATGGTATCTTCATTTTAAATCGTTCCACATGGACTATAAATGTTTTAAACACATTGCTTGTTTCCATAATTTTCTCTATATGTCCATCTAATATAGGTATCATATTATTATACTTTAATGTTATATCGAAGTATGTAATCTCGTGCCCCTCTTTCTTAGCAGCTGATGCTCTTACTCTGTAACCATAGACATCATCAGATGCATATACAATGCGGATTTTTGATGGATCACGTGGAGTGTAAGGATGTCTAGTCGAAAAATCTGAATTATAATTGACACATGTATACCAGGTTTTTAAAATAAACCAGCACCTTTGAATATATGTTATAACTCCCATAGCTATACCTTTTTAAATGTATTACAAAACACAGCTATGGTTACGATGGTTGGTTCTCAACTGAATATCATATTCACAGGTTTGTAACCAACAACCTTTAAATTCGTGACGTCATAAACATGAATTTTCCTGAAAACTTTATCTTTTCAGCTTTATATACAATGTGAAATTTTATGAATCATTAACTTTTACATTTCTGTATACATTTAACTCGACAAGATATATATATTATATATAATATACTATATATATATATATATATATAAAATATATATATTATAATATATATATAATATATATATTATATATATACCTATATATTATATATATTATATATAGTTATATATATATACCTATATATATATATATATATATATAATATATATTAATTAATTATATATAATATATTATATAAATTATATTATTATATATTATATATATATATATACTATATAATATATTATATATATATATATATAATATGTATATATATAATATATATATATATATATTACAATATATATTTAAATATAAATATATATATATATATTATATATATATATATATATTATATATATATATATATATATATATAATATATATATATATATATTATAAATAATAATATTATATAATATATATAATATATATAATATATATATATATATATATATAATATATTATATCATATATATATACTATATATATATAAAATTTAGAAATTTTCATAAAATCAAGTTATTTCATTTTAACACATTTATTACATAATTAGAAACCTATATAAGTCTTTACATACAAAATTTTTAGCATCAAATATATTTACAAATTCATTAAAACACATATTTTTTAAAAAACATATAATGAAATAAATACAATAAACTCCACATAAATTAGAGTATGATGGCTGAACAGGGTAAGACATAGTTTTTATATAATTTACATTATTATATTTAAAAAATGAAAGGATATATTGATTATTCAATATAAATTTTAAATCCAAAGAATCAATCAGATGAACAATGCCATTTTTATCCCTATAAACAGAAATCCAGTGTCCTCCTGTTGTAATGTGGCGATGTGAAGTGTTGAACACGAAACCGGTATCCTTCTCTAGTTTTACAGATCCTACTTCGTTAATAGCGAAGACTCCTATAAATCGAGGTTCGTTTTTAAACACAGTTTTTATTTCTTCTTCATTCATCTTTAATAATTCAAAATAACGTTGCGTACTCTGTCAATTTCAATGAGTTGAGGATGTTCCAGATAAACCAGGACAGTGATTGGTGATTGTAGACTACCACTAAAGGAGAGACTTAACCCTAATGTACCCTTTCTTAAAATGTTTAAATGATTAGCGTTACAAGCTGAAAGGTCAGCGGTGAGATCGTAAGCATATAAATTACTATTCTTAGCGTATTCTTCAAGATCTATCCCTGTCCCGCTGTCATTGCATGAAACAGTGTTAGCTATTAGATCGTAAAAAGGTCGTGAACATAGAGATTGCGATCCATTGTATAACATTTCATAGTCCCGACCGTAAGGTTGACCGTTTACATGTAGACTGATACCTCTAAGTCCAAAAGGGGTGAATTTATAGGCTGATTTTTTATAATTCCCTGAGTATGCTTCATGTTCAACAATACCTATTATTACTTTCTGAGGCACATTACCATTCACAATGTTGGGGATATTGATACTCGATAATCCCTGTGTAAAGTTAAACAACTTTGTTTCCACTCGTTTGATAGGATACTTTGCTGTAGTATTCAAGAGAGCTTTTTCGATTTCCAAATGTCTCTGGGGTAGTAATTTCACTTTTCTAACATAGAGATAGGCTTCTAGCAACTTGTAAACAGGTTCAGGACATACAGCCGTAGCAGTAGGTTTACTTTTTATTTTAAGAGCGAATTTAGGATTTGAACGGGTTAAACGAATTCTAGTATCTACAGCTGGTAGAATAAGTCTTTCTTGAGAGAAGATGTCACCGTTTAAACGTCCGTAAAATTCATATGTGTTCCTTGTGGTTTTACCAGCTTTATCTATATGTGCAAGCCTCGTCTTTGAAACTATAAAAACCGCAAGACTGGAGATGAGACTGTTTAGCATCGTCGGAATAATTTAATAAATGTTCTATATAACTTCTATAAGGATAATTTGCAGCTGATGCACCTAATGAAGTTTCATTGAGATACACTTCAATCTGATTAAAACAGGTATACAGGAAATTGGATTCTGTGTATACTATGTGATCGTCAGATGATGGAAGGTCTGTACCATCGGGTTTTGTCAGTTTCGTCTTCAGATATAAAAACACGTTGGATGGATCTAAATACTGATCCGAAGTACCTGGTATATTGAACTCTAGAGGGACATCGGTGTTGGTAATTGAATGTATGGGGTTGATGCTGATGAAATTGGTTTCAGTTACACTAATCTGGGTGGGGTTCATCGAGAAGAGATCCAGTTCACTCTTACAACAGTCTGGACTAGAAGGATGGAGGAAATGCATCTTGTATGTAGGGGTGCTGACCGTATAATGAACGGATCGAGGATTTAGTTTTTCTTATATTCGGTCACAGTATGATGATGATGATGATTATGTAAAAGATGCCAGTTAGTAATTAAATAGCAAATACATCATTGCATTTTTTCTTTTGAGGTCTTTTAGTCTTAACCTTTTTCTTAACGCATATTTTCATACGTTTTTTACCTTGACCCGTCATTTTGCGTCTTATTTTTCGCTTTACATCATCCAACATCTCATCTGAAACATCTGTAATTCGCCTTTTTAGGGACTCGCGAGGGTTAGCTCCTGTTGCTATATCCTGTAACGTATGCATCCCTGTTCGTATAGCTTTTTTACCTATATATTCACCTCCTCTTCTAAATAGAGGCATTGCACTTCTCCATAATTTAGAGAAAAATCCACCCAGTCCATACCCTCTTTGTAATTTTGTTCCAACGAATACCCTATCGTTATACATTATTAACGGAGCTTCTATCAGGCACTATCTTTACACTGTGAGAGTAAGTTAATGAATGAATAAATATAACTAACTACATCACTTATATATAATCTTACACCTATCCTTATTTCTAGAAGGTTTTCTAACAGTATATATGGAAGATTTTCTACTCTGTTAAAAAAATAGTCCATCATGTTATAGTTAAAGTGTCTGTTTCTTTCTAATATGAACTTTACACAATAGTGTTCCGTCTGTGAATGGATACGGTCTACCTTCAACATCCTTTATATGCATTCGCACAGACCCTAAATGTGAACAACTGAGAGGTAAGTAATGAACATTAGGAAAAGATATAACCTTTCCTTTTTTAGGAAAATGAACCACCCTTAATAAGGGGGCTTTAGTATTCCCTACATACTGATGGTCAACTATATCTGTATAAACGTAAGCCATCCCTTGATCTTGTAACATCTCTGAAGGAATGCATATATAATTGAGAGATATGTCTGAGTCATTAAGACTGTTGTTTAGAGTATGGGCAGGTTCATTATTTCCACTATGTCTATTTAGAACAGTAGAATGTTCTACTACAGCTTTGTGTTCATATACACATTTCCGAAACCAGTCTGAACGTTTAAGGATAAACATTTCAGGGTCTCTCAAATTCATTCCAGTTATTGATCTTAAAGTGATTAATACCCTGTCTTCTCCGGGGTGGTTATTAATAATGTATATTAAATCTTTACATATCTTACTTACAGCAAACTGGGTGTTTAAATAGCTGTGGATGTCATGGATTGAACGGTAATATCCTCGTTTTAACACAAATTTTTCATAGAAATATTCCAAACCTTTAATTGTCACATGTTTTAAATCGGTTGTGTTTTTTATTTTTAATACAGATTTAACATAATCTGCAACTCTATACACCATTATCCAATGACGTGCCTGAGGGAGATTTTCAATATTTGCATCTAATATCATTTCGCACAGTCCTACCTCATAGAGATCTCTGTTAAGTTGGATAGGATTCATTAACTCGGTTGTAAAATCTGAGACTTTATTATCAGGATGTAGATCCAAAGATGCCGAAGATGGCAGAGTTAAATAGAAATGATCTACACTCTCCATGATTACGATGATTAATGATTAATGTTTCGTGATTTCACTAGCTTTTATATATGAATTAAACTTGTTAGGGTAGCCCACCCATTTCACCAGATACTGTTTATTTTTACCCCTACCTTTTTGAACTTTTTTTTTTTTTCTATTTTTATAATATACCCTCAGGATCTAATCGTATTTTCTGTTTTTCTTGTTTATAAAATCCTCCTTTTATGACTTCTCCATCTAAATCTTTGAGATAGTATAATTTCAACCCCTCATTAGGAAATTCTTTTATACTATCTTATCTTAAAAACTTCTCTAAGACCACCCCGCTTCAATCCTTTTCTAAACGTCATCAGCTCTAGACACCTTACATATTCATTCACGTTTATACGGGATTTATCTTTAATTTTTACATCTCTTGGGTTTTGTTGGATCACCGATGGTGTCTTCAGCATTTCTAAAGGAGTTGTCTTTATAGTTCTATGAAAAGATCTATTGTAAGAATAAGCTAGGTCATCGAGTATGTCAATATACTTAAAAGTGTTCATCTTAGTAAAGTATCTATGCATTCGTTCTTTAATCGTACGTTGAACTCTTTCTACAATAGCAGCTTTATTTATAGAAAATATGTTAAAATATACTATATCGTATTCAGTAATAATTTCCTGAAACTCTCTACCTAGAAATTCTCGCTACCCCTATCCGTGCAAATCAGTTTTGGATATCTATCATCATCCCTTATAATTTCTCTCACTGCAGCCGCCACTGTATCTGATTTTTTATCTTTTAAAGCTTTTAACCATAAGTATCTAGAGTATACGTCAATAGTAAAAAGTATATATTGAAACCCTTCATTATAAGAACTGTATTTAATCATTTCCGTTAAATCTAATTGCCAAACATTATCGAGGTGATGGGCTATGGTTGTCCGGGTAGGGAATTTTCGACGGATAATTTTGATTTGATGATGTTCATGTGGCTAAATATTCTTTCAACATCTGCATTGGAATGAGGTAGCAAAAGTATGCAGCGAATCTAGTAAACCCTCCGAAACTATTTGGTTCTCTCAAGTTGAAGTAATACTTATCAACCTTCGCCTTCGCTTCCATGTTGAATACTGACACAAGTTAAAAATATATATATAATATATATAAAATAATATATTAATAAATATATATATATATTATATATATATATATATATATATATATATAATATATATAATATATATATATATATATTTATATATATAATATATATATATAATATACTAAAAGGGGAAATAAAGTAAATAAAAAAATGTTAGTTTTATTTAAGCGGAGATAATATACTACATAAACACGCAAAGAGCAATACAAGTAATAATAATACTATATATATATATATATATTATATATATATATATATATATATATAATATATATATTATATATATATATTATAGATTTATGATAATAACAATTATGAATTATCCATTGAGGTTTACTGTATGGGATTTTTCTTATTCTTCCTCTGGTAACACGCTTAAATTTATCTGAAGCGTAAGAGGTACCTGACGGACTTGTATCTGGTCTAGGCATCTTGGGGATATTATCCAAGTCTGCCAATCTTTTTGTATTTAAGATTAAAGTTCGGGGGAAGTTAATAGTCTGAAGTTCTTGTTTGATGGTAGGCCATCCTGCAACAGCACCTTTCTTCCAATCACGTGAGAGATCTGCTATCAAGTCAACAAATATTTGATCCTTTGACAATTTCATTATCGATAATGATTTGTCCTAATTCATTCCATGATAATTGATCTTTTAAAATATTATATAAAGCTAGTCCAGCTTTGCGACCTCTATTTGGTAAGCTCTCCTCCAGGATATTTTTAAAAGGATCTTCGTTTTTCACAGCAGGTATTACCTCCGCAGGTGTTGTTGAATCATTCGAGATTGACTTACTTAATGAGGCATATAGATGTAAGTTTTTAAGATCTATTAATTTCTGTATGGCTTCTTGATATAAGGCACGTTTTTCATGAATGTTAATGTCTGAATTTAATATCCTAAGCACTTCTTTCTCGTAATTATTTATCTGTTCAACTTTGGGATCATGTAAACTTTGGGGTATAGGTTGCAGATATGGTCCTGAATCATTCTGGATATGAGAACTCTGGTGTTGTAATTGTTGTGTTGATGAATTGCTGGAGAAGGTAACCCCTGTAAGGGTTGTTGTATAGGCTGTACTGTCTGAGGCTGTGTTAGAGATGACTGATTGGTTGTATGTTGATCAGAATGTGTAGTATTATTATACTTCATTTTCTCATACTCATTATATGGTAATACAGCCACCTTCTTCATTATTCTGATATCCACTTAGTTATTAAAGGAGCTATGACGGAAAAAAGTAACGGTAGGAACACTCCACCTCCTTTCTGCAGTAACTTCTTTTTACTTTTCAGATTTTTTATATTTAGAGAGAGTTTTTTAATAATGCTTCTATGACGGCGAAGCTTCACCTTCTGAGCTGTGTTTAAAGACATTTCCTTTATAGATGTTAAGCAGACTTCGAACACACTGGATGAATTTTTCATCATTACAGATAGTTTACGTTTTTCAGCTGTTTTCAGGTTTTTAAATTTTTTATTAAGAGGTAAATATTTACAACTAGGGTATCATTATTCAGGTATGAATACAGTTTCAATTTCGAATGGCAAAATGTTAGTACGGAGCCAAAACTCTATACGTGTTTTTAGGATGAAGTTCACACATTAAATAACCGTATGGAATAGATGTAACTTCTTTATATACCTTTAAGAAGTCTTTACGCTGTGATGGAAACATTTGCGATGCTAATACATTGATCTGATTCATATCTCTTCTCTGCCCGAAGAGTAGTAGATATTGGGTGTTTAAAGATATATCTCTCATATACTTATTCTGATAAAAAATGTTCTGGGTGATGAAAAAACGGAGAGTGTAAATTTGATGGAAAATACAGTAAACTTTCAGCTATTTCTTCATTGCTAGAGATGAATTAATGGTTCTTCTTTTTGGAAAAGCCTGTGGACTTGTAAAGATATGTGCTCTAGATATAACAATCATTCTCAAACCGATTATTGATTGTCTTTATAGATCTCCTTCATTAGAAAATGGAAGTATTAATCTTATTAATTCTGACTCTACTTCTTCTCGCTGATTAGACACATAGTGTAACAACACCAATATTATCTTAATATACTGGTTCTTGGGTTCAAAAATTTCCAATCTGCTTTAAACATGTTTTAATCAATCGAGAAAGGTTTTCCCGCATTCCTGTAGGGCCAGATAAAGACAGCAGTAGCAGGACTACGCGAACATAAATTTAACACGTCCATACGTCTTTCAAATAACTCGCATGCATTTAATGTAAAGTCTTTATTGATATTATATATATATATATAATATTAATATTAAATAATATATATAAGTATATATATATATTATATATATATATATATTATATATTATATAATATATATATATATATATTATTATATATATATTTCCAAAGTTTAATGAAGTTATTTTTCCACCAGAATGTGTGTTTCGGATAGGACTTGAAACAGTAAAACCCATAGTAAGACAATAAAGCAGTAAAGACAAAGCGCATAGCCAGGGTGAGGGGGAGGGGCCCTCTGGGGCTATTTGCGCTACTGCCTTATTGAGTTATAGCTTTAAGGTCGAAAAAAACATGTTTTTATTACAAAAATTTAACAGTGAACAAGGGTTTTGTATAAATAAAAATTAAGAAAGTTTAAGTATAAAATAAAATAACTGTTTCATAGTACAGAAAACGAATTATTTGAAAAGAAAATACAAAGTAATGTAAACATTTTTATTAAAAAAAAAAGTGTATATTAACGTTACAACTACGAAATATATTTAGCGTTCGCGCAGTAATATTGCGCTTTGCGGGCGCTCGCGTCGTTTCCGGGCCGGGGGCGCGCCTGCGGGCGCTGGGGCAACCTCGCGTTCGGTCTTGCCAAACCCTGCGATCGTTAAAAGGTTGAAACCGTGATTCAACATAATGCATCTTCCTCACCGCTTTTTTCTCTTTTTCAGTAATACCCTAAAGGAGGGTTCTCCACACTCATATTGAGAGTTTGGGAATCTCAAAAATGGGATCTATGTTATTAAAAACATATTAAGTACACTAATATCAGAATGTTAAGTTTACATTTTTACTATTCGTTACCGCACCGGTTTCCCACACCGGTACGATACCGGTACCTACACATACATCAGCATTTTGACCGCCATTGCGAGACCTTCTTGGTTTTTCCTTCTTCTTCGTTTTCTAATCTATCTTCTTTCGTTATTTCTTCTTAAGCTTTTCTTCTTTTTTCAGGGGGACCTCCCTTCAAGAGGGGTCTCGAACTTTCATTTGGGTTCTAAAACCCCGGAAATGAGTTCTAACATTGAAAACATTATGTAGACACCTCATTTGGTTCTAATATGTGATAGGAGCCTGAATTCATTCGGCACCGACAACCACCAAGCTCGCTCGGCTCCGCCCGATATGGTTCCCCAAATAATTTAACATAGCATCTATTTCATTATTCTGTTTTCTAACACTCACCAAATTTCAGCTTTTTAAGCCATTTTTTTAATTTTAAGGGGGTGGGGCCCCCACCCCCCTTTGACGTGCGGCTTGAAACATTTTGGGATGCACATATAAGTAAACATGCCAAGTTGAAGAAGATACGATGACTCTAACACCTTTTTGTTAAGATATGTCATTTTGTCTCTATTTCTTGCCCCATAAATGACCCGGCTGGGGCCCTGGGGGCTTTGGCGTTCGGAAAAGTAACTACGGGAATCTTATTTTTGAGAATATTCTACCCCTGTTTGACACCGTCATGATAGGTTTTTGACGAAGGGTACGCCATCTACGAAAAACGGCATTGTTGGTTGCGTTTCTAAAAACGCAACGGCTGAAACGCCGCGCTCGGGAATAGCGGCAATCGACTCGGCATACCTCAAAACACATACTAGTCACCACCAAGATCGACTTCATAGCTCCAGAATAAAAATGTTAGCACAGCTGTGTTAGAAAAGGCTTAAGAAAAGGGCGGGAGGGGTAATAACTCATAGAAGGAAGCGTCCTAGCACCTTCTAATATACGCCAATCGACTCTCCGTACCCAATAACCTAGGGTTAGACTAATACCGGGTGTATTCGATGACGTAGGACATGTCTGCTAAAAAGGCTAAAAGAGGGGCGGTAGGGGCTTAATAACTCATAGAAGAAGCATCCTAGCACTTCGAATATACACCAATCGACTCCCCGTTACCCAATAACTAGGGTTAGACACTAAGACCGGTGTATTCTACAATAATAGGTCGGCACGTGCTAGAAGCTAGAATATTATAACCTTATATAATATATAACCTATATAATATATAACCTATATAATATATAACCTATTATTAATATTTAACTTATAGGAACATGTGTCTTTTTGCCCTGCGGCGGCATCCTTTGAAAGTCTCTCTATTCTTCGCCTTGCTTATCAGTTTTGCGGTTTTGCGGTTTAGATAAAAAGGTCCACTTTTATGACCTTTGCGGTTTGTGGTTAGATAACTCTCATGCCAATTTCTGATTGATTACTACTACCTTATGTTGCTCAACAATTTCATTTATGAAATTCTTTAATTATTTTCATAATTTTCAAGAACACTTTTAACTACCCCCACACTGGCCTTTCGCGCGTTTCTGATAGCATGCGTAACTGAATGCCAGTTGGTTTCATTCTCATTTGTCATCATTGTGAATCGAGCGTTAGTATCGGTAGCACGTGTTTTATTGTTAATTGTTTATTTGATTGTATGTTAATCTATATACCATCGTTTAAATCTTTCCGGCCTAGAATATGGCGTCTACGCCGTCAACTTCATTACGTTTTAAAGGATTTAGAAAAACTGTAAGCTTGTATGTTTTTGGTGTCCCAAAACAGCTAAATGACATTGTTTTACCAATTTATGAAGACGTAGTGAAGTTTTTCTTGTGGTAAGACATGCCTCTGAATTTAAACACTTGGTAAAATAGGTGAGATCACTTCTTTAAAGGTGACTGAAGTAATGATTAGAGCTTTATTCCTTTAGTATCGCAGTATCGGATTATGAAATTATTTAGAGACTATTATGAGAAGTACAGAAAATCTTTTAAAACCATGTAAAGGGCGAAAAAATGACCTAAAGGATAATTTAAAATTAAATTTATTCCAGGAAAACATGCCCCCAAAATGCAAAGATTTTCTACTTGCAATTGTTGTGGAAAAATCCCGAAATGTGCCTAAAGAGAGAGTTAAGTTGGCTTCTTTACTTGACCACGAACGAGAAAAAATGGTATGAGGTCTATTGATATTGTGGCCACCATGAAAAAGCAAAAAAAAAAAGTTGAAGGAAAATGTTAAGATATTTTAGGTATAAAGAAACTGATTCAACAATAAATAATGTGGATGATAGTTTTGGGAAATAAAGAAGATGGAGCTGGAGAAGTATCTACACTGGCTATTAAAAATTGGATGTTCACATCACTGCAATTTCAATAGCCAGTGTAGTGACTTTTCTTCAGCTCCATTTCTTTATTCCCCAACTATCGACCTTTATTTATTGGCTGAATCAAGTTTCTTTTTACCTAATATACCTTAAACATTTCCTTCTCCTTTCTTTTTTCTTTTTCTTTTTTTTTTCGCTGGTAGGCACAATATCTGTAGAACTCTGTGGACCATTTTTCTCTCAGTATATTATGTCAATAAGGAAATTAATTGTTCTTCCTAGGCACTTTTCGGGATATTTTCCACAATTGCTTGTAGAAGAAAATCTTTGCATTTGCATTCTGCAATATCGACACTTTTTGGGGGCATTTTCTTTGTAATAAAATTTAATTTAATTTATACTTAGTTTGTCATTTTTCGGCCTTTACATAGTTTAAAAGATTTCTGTACCTTCTCATAAATAGGTCTCTAAATAATTTTCATTAAATTCGATATGCTATACTATAGGAAAGAATTTAAAAAAAGCTCAGTTCCATAAACTCGGTCACCTTTAAGAAATGATGTCACCTATTCGCCCAGTGTTTTAATTTCAGAGGAATGTCTAAGCCACATGAAAAACTTCACTATGTCTTCATAATTAAGTAAAACACTGTCATGGAATACCAAAAACAGTAAAACTCGCAGTTTTTCTGTCTTTAAAAATGATGAAGATGACCGGTCGTACAGATGCCATATTTAGCCGTAAAGATTTTAAACGATGGTATTATAAGATTAACATAAATCAAATAAGTAATTAAACAATAAAACACGTACTACCGTTACTAACGGTCGACTCACAATGATGACAAATGAGAAATGAAACAAGCTGGCAATTAGCTACCATGCGTATCAGAAAGGCGCGAAACAGTGGTGGGGGAGCTAAAAGTGTTTCGTGCATTATGAAATATTAAAGAATTATATAATGGAAATTGTTGGAGCAACAGAATAAGTTTATCTAGGTTAACCAAATTTTTGTGGTTATATGAATGCACTAAAACGTACATTTTACGTATATACATTAAATATTATGTTAACCCCAGTAGCAACTATAAGTCCTGTTCACCGTCATAGAAAATTGTTGGGCATTTTTTTTCGAAAAACCATTGTACAATCAAACCTCTTTGGGGCACCGGTTAATAGATTGTCGTTACATTTCCCAAATTTCCCATACATATCAAAGGCAACTTTTCCTTCTATTAGGTTTAGAAAAACAAAATATCACTTTTTTCGTTCCACCCTACTGTGTATATCCAGGAGTTTGCTTGAAGCGTTAGTTAAAATTTTTTTATATGAGAGTGAACGATTAGTAACTTTTTGAGCTGCTTGTCGGTTATCTGCTTCCAGTTAAGCTAAAGTTTTTAAAACCTACTTTATCGAACAAAATGTACAAAGCGCGCTTGGTGCCAGATGCGTGTTTTTTTTTAAACAATGCAAAGTGAAATAAATTATAATAATTAAAAATAAATTCGTTATCTGAGGTTATGATACGTTTAGTAAGGTTATATTGAGTTACGTTAGTTTACATAGATTTAAAATTATTTTTTTTAGATATTTTTAAAGGTGAGGCTGTTATTAATACTATAATTTAAATTAGACTCTACATTATTTATTTCAATTTTATGAAATGTGTTCGAATCCATGCTAATCGACTAATGTATATGGAGGTGGAGGCAGAATAAACGACATGATCCCTCACTTTGCTGTTTGACTAAACGTGGAAAACTAAAAACAGTCTTGTTAACTTTCATGCGCTAAAAAATTAGAAACGTTGTTAAGTATCGGATCTTCCCTTTTGTGCTCAATGAAAATGTAAGTTTACAACGTTAACCGGTCCGGCGTAATCGAATACATCTTGATCATAGTGTGCGTGCAAAGACTGGCTGGCATCCTCTACAACGCCTCAGTCTGGAGCTGTGTTAGCCTTACAGCGAGTGCAGCTGTAGTGAGTGCTTCGTCGAATTTTCGCGTTTGAAAATGCAGGAAAAACTTGAGGAGCGAATATTATGTTTTGAAATTTTTCCAAAATTGCTCGGGGATAACCAAGCGGATACTATACCAAAAATTTTCAGCAAGTATTGCAGAAGATGCAAACGTTTTATGAAGAAGGAATTAGTGGTTAGGGGTGACAGGAATTAGTGTTAGAATGATAGAGAATTGAAGAGAGTGGAGGGTTCCCTACCTCTTATATGAGGATGATTTGGTTTTGTGTGTGGCGAATCTGAAAACGCGTGGTGTTGAGAAGATTGGTAGAGGAATTTGTAGGGTGTGTAAAAGGAGGGTTGAATAAACGAGATATAAGAGTAATTTTATGGTTGTGAGTTAGGACAGGTCTCGGTTGTTGAAGTTATATTAGATGCCGTTGAGCAGCTGGAAAAAAGTCTGAATTTAAATATTTAGGATAGTTGTTGAATTTGAAAAGGAGCGGGGATGATTGCGAGTGAGCAGGAAAGTTTGTGAATTGCACTAAGGTGGCTGTGCAATTAATCGTTGGTGGATGTAAAGGGACTAGGTCTCAGTGCGCCAGGGTCTTACATGAATGTATGTTGTACCCGTGTTAATGTGTAGTAGTGGGACTAAATGGTCTGGAATAAGAGGTTATAGATCTAAAGTACCAATGTATTCAAGATGGACCAATTCGGTAGTGGCGCTGTTGGGTGCTGAAAGAAAATGATTAAATAATTGAGGGAATGAACTAATGGGTAGAGAGTTGTTTGGTGTGGTGAATGGGGTAAATGAGAGAATAATTGAAAAGTTACATTGAGATGGTTTGTTCATGTGGAAAGTATGGATGATAGTCGGCGGTTAAGGATGTTATAGTGGTGAGTGTGTTGGGAACAGAGACCGGATGGGAGACGAAGAAAAAGTGAGTTTGAGTCAGAAAAGGAATGCCTGGAGGATGATGAAAATGTGATTTGTGCCAGAGGCGAGAAGGAACGGGTGAACAAACAGGAGTGAATTGGCGTGGTTTTTGTGAGAGATTATGGTTTGTAGCCCACCTGAGGCCTAGAGTGAACACCACATTGATGACATTCATAGTGAGAGTCATCGCGTCCGTGAAGCTCTAGGTTTGGATTTTTCTGACTCGTGAACGAGTTCTCACTTAATTGGTATAAAAGGGGGTGGTAGGTGGGCTTTCTTTTCTACTTGTTTCATATTCTTTCTACTATTTTTCGGTTTCCGGTGCATGTGACGCACCTTACTCCAGTCTTGGGGAGAGAAGATTAGGTGGATGATGATGATGATGATTGATGATGATATATTATATATATATATATATATAATATATATATATATATATATATATATATATATATATATATATATATATATATATATGTATATAATATATATTTATATATATATATATAATATTAATAAATATATTATATATATACTGTATATTATATATATATATTTAATATATATAATATATTATATATATATATTATATATATTATATATATATATATATAATATTTATATATTATGTATATATATATTGTATATATGCAAGTTTTCATAAAGTACTTGTTCTATTTGTACTTGTACTTGATACCAGGTACTTGTACTTGTACTTTTACTTGAACAAATTCTAGAGTACTTGTTACTTGTACTTGGTTGCTTGAAACAATTCTAGTAGTACTTTGTACTTGACTTGTACTTGAAAAAATGTTACTTGAACCCAAGCCTGGTTTCAAATAATTACCTAAATGGAAAGAGAACTTGTAGAAACTAGAAATGATAACACATTAAAGCTAATGCTTATTTCACGTATAGAGTTACCAATTTGTTCTTTGAAGTTCCACGTACAGAAATTCAAAATTTCAGTTCTTTAACTTTCTGTTGTGATTAGGGTCTTCGATAAGGTGGTAAGACATATGTATTGTTACAATAGCGATTTCATTAAGTTCTTTCTAATATTAATATTTTTACTTGTTTAGAACTAGAAGGGAGGTTATCGTAACTTATAATAATTTAGAGTTCGAGGAGAAACAAAAAAAATCAACTTATGTTTTCTGTAAATAATGGAGCATTAATCGTGTTATAGAAACTAAAATTAAAAAATAGCCGATTTGTATTCTACTGGAAAAAAAATTAGAGCATATTATTATATAGGGGGATCATAAACTTCTAAAATTGTGGAAGATAATTAAAAAAAAAATCAAATTGCAGCCCCTTGTTCACGGTCTATGTCTTATTCTTCGCAGCAGTGTCAATCAAACCTGTTGTTCCGCGGCACAAAAATTTAGGGCTTAGCTATATCGTCGATTCACAAGCGATAGTGATAGTATGTGGGGGGGTGTCGATTCACAAGGAAAGGGGGGTAATATACTTCGTGATTCACAAGGAAAGGATAGTATGTTGTCGATTGCACAAGGAAATTGAATAATATAGTGCGTCGATTCCACAAGGATAGAGCTAGATATATCGTCCGATTCACAGGATAGGGATAATGATACGTCGATTCCAGGATAAGGATAGCATACATGATTCACAAAGGATAGGGATAGTATATCGTCGAATTCACAAGGATAGGTTTAGTATATTCGTCGATCACAAGGGCCAGAGGTTAAGTATACTAGTCGATTCACAAGGTGGGATTTAATATTTGTCGATTCACATGGATCAGGATAGTATACGTCGATTCACAAAAGATAGGACCTTATATCGTCAATTCCAAGGATGGGATAGTATTATGTTCGATTTCACAAGGATGGAGACAATATATCGTTGATTCACAAGGATAGGGATAGTATATCGTCATTCACAGCAGAGTTTGACATAATCTCAAAAAGAGATTGTCTGGATTTATTGCTTTATCTCAGTATGATAATGTCATTGCTATTGCTTAAATCATAGTCTATATGATTATTTTGCAGTGGTTGTATACGTCATTGAGCTGTATAACTGGAAAAACCTTTGAATCAGGAAATTTTTGAATTAATATTATTATATAATAATATTAATTTATTAGTTATAATTATAATTATATAATATAATATATGTTTAAGTATAATAGATAATATATATTATTAGTATGGTGTGTATTTTATATAGTATTATTATTATTTATAAGTATATATATATAATATTTATCTTATTTGTCAAGATATATATATATATTATATTCATATATATATATAACGCAGGTTAATGTGAAAATGCAGAGACAATAGTTATTATTAATAATAAAGTGCATTTAATATGTTTAAATAGCTTAACATAGATCTGTTTATACCCCTATTAATAACATAAATTGTCATTAAATATTCTATAGATATCAGTATCATAAGATACATAAATAATATATAATATACTCAAATACATAAACATCATATATAAATTGAATATTTTTGATAACGATTGATGGCATGTATGATGAGTTCAATCATGTTGTGTATCCTGAAAATATATTCAAATACTGTCAAAATTGTCAACTTTCCAAATTCTCCCCGATATACTTATTATGTATCAAAAATTACAGAATATTTACCGCTAGTACTTTAGGATTATTATATACGGTTTAGATCAAATGATTAATTGAAAATGTCTTTGTCTATTAATGGTTTGAATTTTATATTTGTTTAAAGTAACGTTTATATGAAAATTCTAAAGACACAAATCACATAATGTTCAAATTCTATATCCTCAACATTAAATCCGCATTTTCAACAATAACAAAAATCACATCCGCGACATACATACATAAACGCACACAAAAAACACAAACACACACACACACAATCAATATACATATATATATATATATATATATATATATAATCTCTCTCTTTTGGGTAAATT
>JABUQX010037298.1:22500-25154 GCA_015478945.1 Trachelipus rathkii | reverse complement strand
TTCTTTTTCTTTTCTATTTGAATCACCTTTTTCTTTTTTTGATTCAAAGGAACTATGACTTTTTCTTTTTCTTTTTCTTTTTCTTCTTCTTTTCTTTTTCTTTTTCTTCTTCTTTTTCTTCTTCTTTTTCTTCTTCTTTTTCTTCTTCTTTCTTTTTCTTCTTCTTCTTTTTCTTCTTTTCTTCTTCTTCTTTTTCTTCTTCTTCTTTTTCTTCTTCTTCTTTTTCTTCTTCTTCTTTTTCTTCTTCTTCTTCAAAACTCGTTCCCCCTCTTCTCTCAAACTCGTTTTAATTCAAAGTTTTGAACACAAGTTTTGGAGAAAGAACAAAAGACTCAAACAATCCGTTAAGGCAGAAAATGGCCAATTCGGTCGTTTTCAAACAAAAATTGATAGAATTCTGAGAGGATAAACAAGAATGTCTCGATTTAAATTCAGAAAATTCATTCATTTCAAAGGAACAAATAAAGAAAGACAATAAATAAAGAGCAATAAATAAAAAAAATATTTTTTTTTTATAAAAAAAAAAAAATTATTACAAAAATAAATAAATAAAAGTAAATGTAGCAAAAATATTAAAAAGAATTATAAGAATTTGGCAAAATATCTTTTTTTTTTTTTTTTTTTTTGACGTAAGTCATTTCCATTAGAATTAACTGATTATTTCATGCATAAATAAATTTTAAAATAAAAGTTATATATATAATATATATATCATATATCAGTATAGAATATATATATATATTATTATATATATATATATATATTATATATATTATATATATTAATATATTATTATATATACGATATATATTATTATATAAACAAAGAATTTTGTCAAAAGTTGTTCAAAA
Organism: Trachelipus rathkii; assembly: GCA_015478945.1. Lineage (NCBI taxonomy): Eukaryota > Metazoa > Arthropoda > Malacostraca > Isopoda > Trachelipodidae > Trachelipus > Trachelipus rathkii. The sequence continues at coordinate 24,303 of JABUQX010037298.1, read as the reverse complement.
AAAAAAATTTCTAAGCTGCCTTGATAAATGTACAAACAGGTCTAATTATTTTACACTAATGTATATTTACGAACATGTGTTTTTACCACTCATTGGCGTGGCTTTTTACCGTGTTAGGATTATTTCAAATTAAATGAGAGAAATTTTTTCTAAAAAGCAAGGTAACAAAATGCTTACGATTCATTTCCTTTAATTACTCCCAATATTATATATATATATATATATTATAATATATATAATATGTGATATATATATATATAATATATATAATATGATATATATAATTATACATATATATATTTTATATCTATATATATATAATACTTATATATATATATATATATACTATATAATATATATATATATATATTATATTATATTATATATATATATATATTATATATATATATATATATATATATATATATATGTGTATATATTATATATATATATAATATACTATATATATTAATATATATATATATATATATATATATTTATTATAATATATATATATTATATATATGTAAATATATATAAATATAATATATATATATATTATATATAATATATATATATTATTATATATATATATATTATATATATATATATATATTACACATATATAATATATTATATATATATATATCTAATATATTATATATAAATATTATAATATATAATAATATATATTAATTATATATATATATTATATATATATACATATATATAATTATATATATATATATATATATTATATATATATATATATATATATATATATATATAAATATATATATATATATATATATATATATATATAATATATATATATATAAATAATATATATATATATATTATATATATATAATATATATTATTAATATATATATATATATATATATATATATATATATTTAGATATATAAAGGACTAAAGTCTGAGTGTTGCTACGGGTCTTTACATGAGGATTATGTTGTTATCTATGTGTTATTGATATAGTAGTGAGACTACTGAGTCTGGAAAGAGTATAGATCTAAAGTTCAATGTGTTCAGGATGGACAATCTTAGGATTGTGTTAGGTGTGTCAGAAGAATTGATAAAATGAAGAATGAAAGTATTAGAGAGTTGTGTTGGTGTGAAGAAAGGGTACATGAGAGAATAATGAAAACGTATTTTGAGATGGTTTGGGTCACGTTGGAAAGGTTGCAAATGTAGTCGGTATGGTTAAGCGGATGCATATGTGGCGAGTGTTGTTGGGAACGACGGCTGCAGAGACCGAAGACAAGTGGGATTTGATCGGTAAACGAATGTTTTGAGGAAGAAATGTGAGCTTTAGTAGAGGCAGAGAAGAGAAAGGTGTATAAACAGGAGTATATGACGGCGGTTTTTGAGGGGCCATGGGTTGTGGCACCTTGCGGCCAAGGGATGAACCCTTACCATTGACATCTACCATAGTGAGGCGGTCCATCCGCGGTCCCATAAGCTCATAGGAGTGGATTTTTTGACTGCCGACGAGTTCTCACTAATTAATGCGTAAGGCTGAGCTTTCTTTTCGATTTGTATTCTTCTACTGCTTTCTTTTCCGATGCATGCTACGCACCTTTACTCAATCCTGGGGGGAAATAAAAAAGGAAGATTGAAGAAGAAGAATAAGAATATACTAATATATATAGGTGAGAATATGTAATATATATATAAAATTTATTTTATATTATAATATATATAATATTATATATATATATAAGATATATATATATATATATAATATATATATACATATATTAATATATATATATTATA
>JABUQX010037298.1:0-17500 GCA_015478945.1 Trachelipus rathkii | reverse complement strand
AATACTGAGATGAGAATAATAAATATAAATAGATGCAAACTACAACAAATAATTAATATATTTATTATATATTCCAATAAATATATATATATTCAAATATATATTTAAAAAAAATTACTATTATAATTAATAATTAATTAATAGACAATAATAAAATTCACTAAGAGTAAATGAGATGAATAACTGAGTATCTGAAAAATAAAATTTTCATGAATCAGAAGATGAGCTACTCATGAAGTATGATGAAATTAATATAGCATAATAATAATCAAATATAATTAATATAATAATAATATTGAATATAATAATAATCACAATAATTTAGAGGTATATATATATATGTACTAGATAGTATTCAGATTTAATATATTACATCATATATTATAATTAGATAATTAATCCTAATATATAAAATTATAAAATAATTTATTAAATCTAAATAATAAGTAAATGCTGGTCAAAATAAATAACCGAATTAATAATACATTATTTTATATGGTCCATAATTTGATACAGTTTTCCTTTTTAATATATTCAACAACATTTTCAGAGCTTTTATAGAGTTTTATATTATCATAAATTCCTAGTGAGGATATGTATATTAATAAACACTCTAAAGTCGATTCAATTAAATAATAATTGTGAAACTTCATTATGATATAGTGGAATATAGATAATACACTTAATAATGGGAATCATAATAACAATAATCTAAATAATGGATATAAGGTGCGGAAATGTTTCTTGGATACCAATCCTTGAAAAAAACTTGTCGACAACTTTTATATTCATTATAAAATAGATTGGAAGTCATGTAGTCGTTATCCCATGAACTAATTCGTGAGGAGAAAACCAAATGCATATGATTGAGCTCGGCATTGACAACCGTCATGATAGCCGCAGCCTGTGCATTGCATTAGAAGGGCCGGGACACGGTGTTTTAGAATAACAAGACAAACAAAATATAGATATATTTATACTTATATATGGTTATTTAAATAATATAGGTAATTAGTTATATATATAAGGGATATTATATATGATAAGTAGGTACGGAAATAATATATATATATATATGTATATATGAGTATATATACTATTATATTATATTATTATATATGTATTATATATATTATTCTATAAAAAACAGTATTTCTATCTTCTCTCCAATATAGGAATGATATTTTTTTTATATATAATTTATATCTTATTTATGTATGATAAAGGATCAAAGAGAGAATGTATCTATTATAGATTACTCATAGTAATAGGTTATATTATATATAGTAATATTATATTATTAGTGATATAATTTATTATTATAGGGACCTTGGAACCTTGTGAGCGAGTGACTGTAATATAGTAAATTTTCATTCGGAGAATGGTTTTGGTATCACCCTTGTAATATTATTACTTGCTTTATAAAAAAATTTTATAAAATTTTAATTTTTTAATTTTTTGCGTGAGATATTTACGTATATTTTTGTGTATATGTATGCAGGTATGTTTTTCTGTGAGAATTGTTTTTATGTGTGTTAATATATGTTTGTTTTTATGTTTTATTTATATAAATGTAATGGTAGTATGTACTTGTATAGTGTGTATATAAATATAATGACAAAACACACATACAGTATAACGTATATATATATATATATGATATATACTATAATTATAGGTGGGAGTCCAGTGTGGATATTTTTTATATGCTCACAGTATGTAGAGCGTGAGACGAACGGCAAATGGTAATTCCTACAGTAAAACAAATTATATAATTTGAATCAGCGGACAAATGGGAAGGAGGGATTTAATTTTTTTTTTTTTTATTTTTTTTTTTTTTTTTGGCATATTCATCATCGAAAATATTTTAAAATTATTTCCCCCCAATTTTAGAGGGGCTCGAGCCGACGGGGACAAGAGGGGGAGTTCTACCGGCCGGAGGAGGATGGTCCGGGGAGGGTAACCCCGCCGAACACCCAAAGACCAAGTAATTACCCAAAGTGTTTTTTTGGAAGATAAAATTATTCTTTTTTTTTTTAACTAAAGGAATACCATAGGGTAAACTCGTCGGAGTTGGATGCATTGGAAAGAGCTCATCCTCGGCGCCATTCCATGGGGGCCGGTGTACGACGGGGGGGGACTAAAGTTGCCCCACCTCCGCGGATGGTCCTCCGGACAGGCCTCCGACCGACTCTTTTGGTCTTTGGGTGTCCGCCGGGGGTTCCTACGAAGGCATGCACTCCGGAATCCGGAGGTAATGAAAACGTCCCCATCCTCTGTTCCCCTCGTGCGGGGCCTCGGAAAGGCCCAAGCCTAATATGTGTGTGTGCGGTAGAAAATTTTTAAAAATTAGTTTGTCGATGATAAGGCCTTATATATATAGAAGAATTATATGAATTAATGATCGCTATAGTACCGGTATCAGTAGTCCGAATTTTTCAGGCTGGAACCAGAATTAATATAATATTATCTGATCTTAACTGGTAAGGTTTCTGCCCGTTCTCTTAGTTTTACATAGCATGGTGGACATTTGGGAGAAAAAATATGACCATATAATTAAAACATTATCAAATGTGTAACCTTAAATGCCCGAGGGTATATAGTATATATTATATATATAGTATATAATCAAATCTATAGTATAATTATGAATAATAAAATAACTATCATATAGGCAACTTTGTATTTATATGTGAAATCATTATATATCATATGTTAAATATATATAGTATTAGTATATAGTAGTATATTTCTTATTTATATAGATGATAGGCTATATATATTATATATAGTAATATATAGTATTTATATTATATATACTAATATATTTTAATTATTAAAATAAATATAATATAATATATATATTATATAATATATAATTATATATACTTCAAACTAAATTTGTTGTTACACAAATTATATAAAATTATGATCTGTAAGATCTTAAAAGAAGGAAAGGTGTTTATGCTCATCGATCAATGAATGAATTAAATTATTATTTTCAAAAAAGTATAATAGGAAGGAACTACAACCTTTGCGTTGGGGATTTTCTTTCAGTCATGTAAATATTGAAAGGTCCATAATATATATATATATAAGGCTATATAATATAATATATATATATATATATATTATATAGGCTATATATTATATATTAGTATATAATATATATATTAGTTCTATAACTATTATATATGGATATATATCAGTAGGGCTCGTAGAAACGAAAACATTTTGGGAGACGCACTTCAATAAATAATTAAAATGTTTACACTATTGATTTTTTGTGTATCATATATATTATATATATTATATATATTGGAGTATACAGTATTATATATTAGATAGTAAAAATATTATATAATAGTATATATAGTATATATTATATATATATAATATATATATATATATATATATTATATATATATATATATATATATTATTTATAGAAAATGGGATACAAATGTATGTAAAGTAACCTCAACGAACTATAGCTACTGAAAAGATCATTCCTCTTTCTTTTCCTTACTGCGAACTTTATTTATAATATTTTCAATACCAAGGAATGGATGATTGATAACTTTAATTAAAAGTTCTGTTTCCCTATGGAAAGTAAGGTCAAATGTGACAGTCTGCCCTGACTCATCGTGCTTCGGATGTCTTTATACGATTTAGGAAAGAAAACTCCTTTCAACAGATGCCATTGTTGCTGGAAATGTGGCGATCAGACTAAAAAAGTCTATAAGATTCAGGAAACCCCCATTTTTTAACGCTTTCACTGGAATAGCCCTTGCGAATAGTTTGAAATGCCCTTGTTCGAAAAGAAGGAGGGAAACTGTTTAAAGAGTTTTGTTGTGGGGCCATAAAAAAATCACGGGTTTCATTCATTACGTAAAATTGATCTGTCAAAAAAGATATACCATATGTGGCCATTGAAGAATCTTAAGGCTTCTTCAGGAACCTTGTTTTGGAAGGCTAGAGAATTTTGTGGGATTCCCCAACTGTGTAGGAATGTATGGCCGATAAATTTGAGGATCTTGCCCCTCACCTGAATGAATGATATTAATCAATTATTTTTCCTACCGGTTTCTTCTGATAATGGCTTGAGCAAACTGATTCTCCTCTCTCTCTCTCTCTCTCGTCGAGAACGTCAGCGTCGCCTTATCTCTACTCATAAACCTCGGCCTCTCTGATACGCACGGTCCGTGATCTATCTCTCTCTGCTCTCCTCCTCTCTCTCTCTCCTCATCTCTCTCTCTCATCTCTATAATATATCTTTATATCATGTAGTATAATCGTATAGTATATAATATACTATGATTATAGTTATACAAGGCACTGTCAATACGAGAAATTATCTATGCTACTTTTCGTATACTATAATATAAGTATGAGCCGAGTTAATATAGGGTAACTCACAAATCACTAGGATATACAATAGAGACACACCACTCACTGGCATGATCTAGTGAGATTGATCGACTTAGTGGATATATATAATTCTTATAATAATAGTTTTATATAATATATAACTTATATATATATATATATAAATAATATTAATATATGTATCTATTATATACTATATATGTAATTTATAATTACTATTATATATTATAACTATATATATATTATATATATATATATATATATTAAATAGGTTTTAATATGTTAATATTTAATTTAAAAAAATATCTAAGTTTTTTTTTGCCTTTATTTTGTTTCATATTATTTTTTATTGGCAAACTGGCACTCTAGTTTATAAGTGTTGCCAAATTTTCGAGAGGAGGCCCTTGCGGAAAAAAATCCTAATAATAGACAAAAATAATCAAAACCGGTTTCTTTTTACGTTGCCCATGACAAACCAGTGTTTTGAAAAACATTATAATTACTCCTCTCTAGGTTAGGCAAACAAATCGAAATTCCCTTCCAGTCAATTATCCTTATGAAAAATATGCTTTTCCCGAAAGAAATATAAATGATTTTATGTAAAATATTCACGCTTCTTTCATTTGAAGCAGCTTTTTCACAAACATTAATTTATAGTAATAAATATCGGATAATTTTGTGCGATAGTGTGTTTCTTACATTAGCTTGCTTTTTATTTTGCTTTTGATTTTTTTTGAAGGAGGCCCTCTCTCCTCTAGGCCTCCTGTGCTATGCCTCCTGTAAAACCGGACGCCTGATATATAATATTATAGTACCTGATAATATCGTAAGCTTATATATATTAATATATTATATTACATATTATATATTAGTTAATAATAGGTATGATTTATTTGGTATTATATAGGCTAGTATATATATATATATATAGGGACCCTTATTGTAATTCTATGGTCCTCGAAATAATTTAGTATTGGAATGGTTGGTAAATGATTTTTTATTTTATGGGTAAAAATAACATTAAAAATTTGATTTGCTATCAAAAGAATCTTAACTTTTTTTATTTTTTGACTTCAAATTGAATTTATTTTCAAAAATTTCTCATTTAATTTATTTTTTAGTTTTTTTCTTTGAGGTAAATATTTATTATTTGTGTCCACAATGGAGTGTTATATATATATATTCAGGGTTTGGGTTCAGTACATTTTGTCAGTTTACAAGTCAATACAAGTAGCTTAGAATTGTTTCAAGTACAAGTCAAGAGTACTCTAGATTTGTTTCAAGTACAAGTACAGAGTACCTTCATGGTTAACAAGTACATATGTACAAGTACAAGTACTTTATGAAAAACTTTTAATATTATTATTAAGTTACTAACTTGTTCAAGTGCGATATAGTATATGGATAGGTATGTTTATATTATTATAAATTATATATTCTAAGTGTAACCGTTAAGTTTAATAATATTATATCTTCAATATATATATCAGGATGAGAGTAGATTTACAAATAGTTAAGCACACAGTTTACGGATTACTGTAGTAATTTCTATATTAACTTAAAATATATATATATAATCTTTTGTAGGTATATTACTATATATATATATATATTATTATATATATTAATTTATTTAAATTATATAATAATTATATATAATTAATATAATTATAATATATATATATTAATATGATATATATCTATTAATAATATATAATAGTATATATAAATATATACTATATTATATATATTATATATATATATATATATAATTTAATAGGTTAATAATTATATAATATATAATAATATATATTAAATATATATATAATTATAATATTATATATAATAATTATTTATTATAGTATCATATGTTTATCAACTATAGCAACCGGCGCGGCCTTATCTCTCTCTGCTCAAACTTTGTACTGTCTGTACTTGTGTTGAGGGCTAAGAGAGAGTGTCCAGCATTGCGACCGAAACATTGCGAGGAACTAAGTATGTGAATACGAAATTGAGAACGAGATATCTATACGAAGCCGAAAAGAAAGTACTTCAAAGCCCTACCTTGTCTGCTTATTACTTATCTGTATATATTTTCGTAGAGATTAACTCTCTGATGTGCAGGTCCAGCTAAAATCTCACCCGTAGAGGCTCTTTCATGGGACCGCGACTGGACCCTCCAACTATGAGCCATTCTCGTCTAACTGTGGGAGTTCATAACTCTTAGTGCCCTCACGTGTGGAGAACTACACACTGCCACACTCACCCTGACCACACTATACCCTCACAACTATATTTAGAGATATTTTATTTAATATATATCATAATTAAATATCAACATATCTATAACATAATAATATAAATATAAGTGAACAAATAACTAAATAAAATTAACTTACTAATAATAATATTTAAATTAAATGCTTATTAACTATAGTCGATAAATAAATTTAAAGTATAATATAAAATTTATAAAAAAAGCGTATTGGATGTATTAGTATTCCTAACTATTATCTATAGGAATGCCAATTTTTGACTTTTAATTTATAACTTCATCCGGTAATTTTGATAAAATCATAGCAAAGAAAAGAATCTAAATAAAAAAAAACCGTTCCAGCCATTGCTACTCCTACTTTATTGCACATTTCTCTTGCCTCGGCCATATCAAAAGCTTTCCGACATCACTCACACTCCAATTCTCTTACTTTTGACTATATCAATCCATCGTTCTTTTCTTCCGGTGCTCATCCAGACCTGAGAGTCGATATTACAAACCACCACTTCACCATTATACAACATCACATCCGTTTTAACCACTACATCAATACGTCAACGTTCATTTATTATCCATTATTATTACCCCTTTCATCATCTATTCTCAGCTACAACTCTCTAAAATATACGTTCCTGCGATAATATCCAATTTTTATTCATATTTCTTCTTCACCCTTGTTACTATAGCTAAAGATTCCTTCTCTAGGATTGAAAAGCGTTGTTGGGTCGGCGAGAACTTCTTACTCCAGTACCATATAGTGCGAGTCTTCACTACTATTATTGTTTACCACAGTGTATCCAACGAGTACGCGTCCCTAGATCAGTAAGACCCTAGTACACTTCAAGACTTAGTCCCCTTTACTATCCATCCAAGCGGATTATTATTGCCCAATTCCCACCCTCCATGCCATTCACAACTTTAATATAACTTACAATCTGCGTCATCATCTCACGCGAGTTAAGGTCCCACTTTTATCATCCAACATTTATCTTAATAAATATTTAAACTCGGAGCTGTTCACTCTATCTAATAAACAACTTCATACTGCGAGGACTGTCTCTACTATAATCTCTACACATTCATTAACTCTTAACTCTATATTACAGTTTACCCTCAAACCCCGGCTCTCTAACTTTACACACCCATATCGCTTGAAATAATCTCATCTCTACAATACCTCTCAAACTCTCTTCAGATTCACGCACACAAACACCAATATCAATCCACCAAATATAAGGTAGTAGGTAACCCTATACACACTATCTTACCAGTATACTCACCCACATCTAATTTACATGCGCGTAGCACCGGTGTCCTCTTCATGCCACCGTCACGCCCGACGCAAGGCACATGCGAAATTCTTTCAATATTGTCCCTACTCCTGCACATATAACAAAGAGTAGAACCATAACCAAGGGACATATAACACATCAGCTAGCTCATCTATCTCTGTTTCTGTTAGTAATATTAAAATAATCACTTCGACTCTATTTCTATCTCACTTCACACAGTCTTTACACTTACGTTCTATTATCACATCTAAATATTTTTGAGAGATCTCACATTCATAATGTTTACCACCACAGTTGCAAATTTATTGTGACCAAACAGTGCTACACGCACTATGAGAACATTTTTTATCTAATACTTTAAATTACCAAATCTCGTTAATGCAGTTTGATCAATTCCATAAACCCAATTATAATTTAATTCTTTTTTCCACCCTTTCTCTGTACTCTCTACAATTTGTTTTAATTGTAAAAGACTAGGATTCCACACAGTACTCCATTTCTTACTATCTTATGTTATAACTATATGCAGCACCTTGTGTCAAATGTACACCAATTTCGGTTCCACGTGTCATCTACGCGTATCTCGCACTCTTCTATCGAACCAGAGAAAAGATATATAACATTTTATAAAGCATGATATAGCATCTTCTCTAAAACACAATAAATCTCTAGAGCTCCATTGTATAATACAATTGAGGCCACACGGTTTAAACAATATATACCCCTTGATATCCACTTTTCCACTTATAATATTAGGGTACATAATTTAGCTCTACAGTCTTCCATATCAGGATTTCTTCTACCTTCTTGGAAACATACCCCTGACCATAAAGGCGCGCTTCTTATGCGCTCACTCGAAATCTCTCAACACATCCTAATCATATTCATCTGATGCTTCTGACTCGCCTCAGTTATAGAGCATATAATAAAATTCTAGGATTTGACGAACAATATGTTTATATATACTTTTATATTATATCCATAATTTATATATGAGAAATATGCTAATTTTCATATATAATAGTTCTCTACGAATTACTAGAAAAAAAAGACAACTAAAATTTCTAAGATAGTTTGTATATTCCCATAAACCAATATTTATCACTTGAGAGAGTAATATTAGGGTTACCCAAGAATTTATAATATTGATTACTCATAACTTACTGAGAAAATACTTATTCAGCAAATTTAAAGAAACATAAATAATCTATACAAGAGCTAATAATAGTTAGACAGCTCTCAAAGGATATATTTGAGCTACGTATAAGTATTAGCATATTATTTGAGGAATACCTTTATTCTTTCTGAGGGGTAAAAATTCTATTTTACGAAACCTTGAGATCAGATGTGTAAGAGTTGACTATGCCGTTTTTATTCACATACAGCATCTAATTAACATCAGTTTAGTTAAATTATTATGTTGTAGATTTTTAGTATCGTTATGGTGAAATATCATTAATATATTGGGAGGATATATATTATTAAATTTTAAGCTATAAATCTCTAGCTTTACCTTACTGCTATAATAATATCAGTAATATCAGTAATAAGTGCGGTGACTGCGATTGACCTAACCTATAATCAAATATGAAGAGACAGTATGTAAGTGCACCTTTCCATTAATGTAATATTATAATTATATATAATATATAAGTGAGCATAAGGTATTTCATTTAGAACTCTAGTATAAAATATGAACATCATCCCTATCACTTATATCAGCTAATAAATGCTCATATCTACATTCACAAAGGAAATACTAGCCATATACATGATACATATAAAATGATGATATGGAGAAGAGAGTAGAAGACGCCACAAGACTGAGGAGAACCCGATCTGAGAAGATGTCAGAAGAGAGAGAGAAGTTGTTAAAGAGATCCTATGTAGAGTTATGTAAGCAAGATCTGCAAGCGGAGCTATAGAAATGAGAGAAACTGAGCTTATAACGAGTACGCACGGTATGATATCTAAAGTGACTGAATCAAGCCATTGTGAGAATTTTGTTTAAGATCATAACTCTTAACCACAAAATATTGTAATAGATCAGTTCTAGATTATCAGTTTTATTAATTTCACTCTTATGGAGTTTGAATTTTTCTTTAAATTAATTGTTATATAATTAATCTCTTGTTTTTAAATATTTTTCATTATAATATTGTTTATGGTACTATTAAATGGGAAGGAAGAAGAAATACCCCACATGATACTAGTTTTCTGGCTAATAATAATTTAATAATTGTTCAAATTCGTTTTGGTGTTATACTCGCTATTAAATATATATATATATATAGTTATTATATATATATTATAGTTAGTAATATATGATATATATATATATATATATATATATATATATATAAATAATATATATATATATATAATATATTATATTATATTTATATATATATAGTATATATAATATATTATTTTATATATATATATTATATTTATATATATATTATATATATATTATATATTATATATATATATATATATATTTTATATATATATATCTCTTTACTGGTCCATGAAGAAGAAATTAAATTTTATCATATGATATAAAACATAGATATATTTTAATTCCATGTATTCTTTACTTATATATATATTTATTATATATTATATTAATATATTTTTTATATAATGACATACTTTATATTCCAATAAATGGAAATTTTTTAAAATACATTAAGAAATAATAATAATCAATACGTAGAAAAAATGATAAAAAATATATTGGCAAGTCAAAAATGCCACAAGTACTTGCAAGTACTTTACAAAATTTGAAAGTAACAAGAGGTGCAAAAGTACAGAGTAAAGTACAGAGTACATTGGGTTTTAGAACTGCACAGTAACAGTACTAAGTACTAGTACTCCAAAAATGTACTTAAGTCCAAGTTCAAGTACAAGTCTTGTACTTGAACCCAACCCTGATATATAATTATGTAATATATATATTATATATATATATATATATATATATTATAATATAATATTATATTATATATATATATATAATTATCTTAAAATATAAGTATTATATATTTATATATATATTTATATTATATATATATATATTTATATATATATATATATAATATATTTATATATTTATTTTTATTATTATTATATTTATTATTATATATATTATATATTTTTATATATATATAATTTATTCATATATATTATTATATATATTTTATGTATGTTCAGAATTTTTTTTTATGCTCGACACTAAATTATCAAGTAGTTTGTAATAGAACTTTTGCACAAGTAAAACAAATTATTAGTTTGGAACAGCGAAAGATTCTTAAAGGATGGGATTTTAACTTTTTTTTTTAATTTTTTATTTATTTTTTTTTTATTTTACAAATTATTCCCCCCATTTAGGGGGCCTCGAGCGCGAACTGGGGAGCAGTTAAGTATATCCAAAGTGTTTTTTGGAAGTAAATTTTTTTTTTTTTAACAAAGGAATACCCTAGGGTAAAACGCAAAGATGGCAGAGTCCCGGGGTCTCTCCGGCCTCCCGGTGGAAGACGGGGGGTACTTCCGTCCCCCCCCCTGTCCCTCGTCGGCTCGAGCCCCTAAAGTGAAAGGTAACTAATTGTTGTTTTTTTTTTAAATTTTCGACGAATAAAAAAAAAAACCCTCCTTAAAAATTTTTTCCGCTCTCTAAGTAATATATATATATATATATATAATATATATAATATTAGGTATATATATATATATATATATATATATAATATATATGATATATTTATATATATTAATATTATATTATATTTAATATTATTATATACTATATTATATCACTATAATTATTATTTACTTAGGTTAATATTATGACGTCTCTGTTCAAACTTTATTGTGCATTAATCATTTTAAAAAATAAAGCTTAAGCTTTATTTATTTTCATAAGCCTATAGTGAAGCAAATATAAAAAACAAATTAAAATATTTCTTTTTACATTTTTGTTTAATTATTATTGTATTATAGTTTGAAAATTGGATTCCGTAAAAGTTTCAGAATTCCATGGTTACCAAACTTTAACCATAGCATAAACTTATTGTTGAGGGCTGTGGTTTTACTATAGATCCTATTTATATATTATATATATATTTATATATATATTATCATTATATAATATTATATATATTATTTTAGATTATATACTACGTAATATATATATATTATAATGATATATATATTATATACTTATTATTATTATGATTATTGTTAATATATTATTTTTTATTATATTTTTTTTAATGATATATATATCACATTCAATATAATATTTATATATTATGTATTCTTATCTTATATATATATATATATTATATATATTATTATTATATAATAATTTATATTTATATATATATATTTTATTATTTATATTAATTTATTATGGAGAAAGCTACTTTAACGGCCCATCAGCAGAACGGGGGTCGGCAATTCAAAAAAAATTTCGCAGTGTGTTTCCTATGATACATATAATAGATTTCTTAGGGTTGCAAATGAGGTTTAGGTTATTGTTGGATTTAGGTTAAGTTTACGTTAGGTTTAAGGAATATACTCTCTTTTTTACATATGTTTAATACTTTCTTGAAAGTATTTAATAAACTAAGAGGTCTCTTATTTAATCTCTTACCGATGTGTTCTTAGATTTAAAAACAAAACAATTTAAAATCAAGTCGAATGTAAAGATTTTAGTATTCTAGTTAATAGAACATTCCAAGAGGACTAATGTATTAAGTCACTTAAATTGTCTCAAGCTCTGTAAACTTGAATGTAGAAGCTTTATTTATTTTCGACACTTTCAGACTGGTTTCGTAAGATGGTAGTTACTTACGTGATGATACAGATATTGAGAATTAACGTAGTGATCAAAGAGCTCTAAAATGATTAATAGCATCTATATTTTCCCCACGATGGAAGAGTTATTTTTAGATAACTTGTAGGCAAAGAATAGCCTACACCGATGGCATTCTACATGGTTGTGATTAATGTTGACTTCATAGATGTATCAACGTATCTCAGGTGTCAGGCCGATATGTGTATGACAACAGATGACATTTTTGCTATTGAGCCTTCTCAGTATTTGGTTGGTAGGTTTTGTGGATCGGAGTCTAAACCTGAATGCAGCGTTTTTTACGTAGAGTGATTTCATTTTGTTTTTCCTAAAAATGTATTGGCAGAGTTATTATTAGTTTTCCTAGTGACTGACTTATATAACCTGTTTTTTTTTCGTGAATTTCTGAATGGCTTTCAAATTTTAGTTAATGTGTTAGATGTGTAGGATTTAATCTGGGTATGTATTTGTCGAGTGTAATTACTTTCGTCCATTTACCTCATTTCAGCGGACATGTAATGTTTTTTTTTTCGTGTTTTGTTGTATGGATAGTGTTTGCTATATACGTGAAGGAAATGCTCGCGATAGTGTAATATAAATTATAGTTATCGTGAGTTGTATTTAAACCGATTAATACACTGTTCTTTTCTAGGTCCTGACGATTCATTTCCTATTCTAGGACTTGCTTGCCTCATCGTGCCTCTAATGGATGGTGCTGCAGTTCTCTGCTAATAAATATATTCTAGACTAAACAATCCCAATTTATTTGGAACCTTAAGTATTTTTTTTTTTCTTTCTTATCTGGTTTTATTTCGGACTATGATTGTGTTCGCAGAAAAGTGATTATGAGCAGGATTAAGTGTAAATAATAATCTATGATATGCATTACTGCCCTGAGAATTATATTTTAAGTAAGTTACCTTCTAATGCCTTATTTTATATATATTTATGAAGCGTTAAAAATAATGTATTAATAATAATTGTATTTAAAAATTAATAGCTAAGATATGACATTTATTGAATTATCACATGACCGATAAAATAAATAAAATATTTTCTAATTGAAAAAAATATTTCGTTAAAGTCGAGGTCTTTACCATTCGGTTATTTATTACCTGTATTGGTTTGCATTCGATGTTTATTAAACAAACAAAATTTGAAACAAGTCTTGCTATGTAAACATAGATTTTAGTGTTTTTCTTGGTTTATAATAAAAAGCCGTTAATGAAGAATATAACGTATAGTTTACTTACATATATATTAGTATTCTTGTGAACCTGCAAGATAGAAGTTTATTTTTTATTTATCCATTCTGGACCTTGGTTTTCAAGTAAAATGCCTATATTACTTCACGCATGTAAGATACTCATATATTATAAAGATAATATAACGATAATCTAAACCAATCTATCTAATAAAGGATCTTACGTACTATTATATACCTAAAACAATAGGTATAAGTTTAAGTGTTCCCAAAAAATGGACATCCCGCGAGTAATTCATTACTATTTTTGTATGCATGTCCTTTCTAAGATTGTTTATCAAGATACTGGTATAATGGCTAACTATGTTTTAATATACAGATATTATAATTGACCTATTATAACCAAAGTATCATATGAGGGAATTTAAAACTATAATAAGACCTCTTTAATGTTAAGAGTAGTTATTCTAATTTAACAACAACCAAGTAAACAGTAGTAGTTTTATATTTTTAAGTTTTTTCATCCCAAATGTTCAAACTATACTTTAAACCTGATTATTATAACTTGAGTAATGAACCTCAACTGAGATTCTGAATTTTATCGTATTTATAATAATATATAATGAGATAGTTAGAAAAAGGTAATCCATAATCCATTCACAAGTATGGTGAGACACCATAGCAGTGTGTACCAGTACAACGATTAGGAATAGAGTAAGCTCCTTAAATAATATACTAATAAATTAGGAAAGAGAACTAGAAAGTTTCTATTCAGGAGTTCAAGAAATGCATAGAGAATGAGGTTATATGGTTTTAAACGGTGGATTTTTTGTCCTTCGTTGTTCAAGACGTGGGCTATATAATCTCACCTTATTAATGTTTTAAATTGAGAGGGCAATAACACTCAAATCGAGCTAAAAATATAAATGACTCAATGAACTAGGAAATAAGTGTATAAATAAGATAATTATTAACTTTCCAGGATATTTAATTGGGCGGTAATCGTACACCTCGAACGCTGATATAAAAACGTCGATTTATGACCGAATGCTTCTGAAATGAAATATTGTGATAGATATGTGAATGGTTTGATAAACAGATATAAATAGGCGGATCTGTTAAAGCTCGACAGGTACTCCAATTCAAATCGTGATGATAAGGATTATCATTACGTGAAATAAAGGCGCACATTATAAGAAGAGGGAATAGGAATTAGGTACCAGGGTTTTGGACGAAAAATTGTCGTTGTGGGTTGATATTGTGTTCTGTTGGGCCCGGTTTACATAACGATGATGGTTGAACGTGTCAACTATTTTTATATTCTCACATAATTCTTGGCAACTTAACTTATTGTATACTATTTTGTTATATTAGCAGTCAGAATTGACGTTTAACAAATTCCTTTCAATCTATTATATATACGTCTTCCAGTGATTGTATTCCCAGCATTAGATTGCCCATTATCCTTCAATCTCTACCTAGCCTCGACCTGGTTTGTAAGAAGTGAATTGGATCCTCTTCACAGTGAAACCTATAAACACAGTCAGCCTGTGAGTGAACTCCACTTTATTAAGTATTATGTCCCGCTGTTCCATGCGGGAGCATCGGACACATACAGAGTACATTTTTGGATTTGGTCATTCCATAGGGCCATTGTTCCTTCTTCTCGAATTCAACATTATTTCCCTGGCTTTATTGGCAACGTTCTGAATCAATAATCTGGCCTCACTTCGAAGGTGGTGTTTTTTATAATCAGTCTTTTTGAGACCTAAGGGAGGGTTTTAGTAAACCGGGCTCGATGTGTTCAGATTTCTCACAGGAAGGCAGATTCTTACTATAAGTATTCTTTTTTCCCATTCCTGAGACTATAATTTTCCTGTTATACTTTGTTTTTATCTAACGGCTTGATTGGTTTTTTAAATGAACACGGATTCTGGAGCGGAGTTTCAAGCAGCAAAGTGACCTTATCCGAATTATATTTGGAAACTGTTGAGTTTCGAGTAAATTTTATCCTCAGGAGGAGCGAAGGCAGTCTCATCTCGCAATCATGCGGGATTACAGATGTTAAATTAGATGCGAGCACTATAGAGCCTAACGCTGTTAAAGTCTAAAAATAACGACGTATGATAATTATGTGACGTGTATAACGGGGACGGTGATTATATTTCTCTCAGGAAAGACTTATTCTAACATCAGTGGACACTCGTATGCAGTTAAGCTAGACTCTACACCTGAATTTGCTCTTAATGTTAAATAAAGTGCTTCTTTTATGCAAACAACTACGGCAGGTTAAAAGGACACATATTTATTCTTATCTTTCTTTAAAATATTACGTAAAGTGAAATATCTCGCCCTTATAAATATGGAATAAGAGAATCTTTTTTGAACCGATACAAGCAAATTATATCAATCAGAGAAATTGATGCTAAAAATTTTAACTTTACCCAGGATTATCGAGTATTTTATTATACCTAACATCGTCAATGGTAAACTTACCTCAGAAGGTAATAATAGGAATGGTAGAACATGAATCTTATTCTGGAAACTATGGAAAGTCAGCCTTTAAAATTTACCCATTTCGGACTTAGAGGGATCAGTTTACATGTTTACATTCTCAAATGCTCACGTCCTTTTTACGATTTATTTGCCAATACTGTATCTTGCAGTGATTAACGTAGCAGGCTGTCGATCTCAAGAATTGGCCTGAAAACAGTAAACTTTATAATGCATACGATCTCTACTGCTGGATCTTTTCAGCCTTATAATGCTTATCATCTCAATATTCTAAATAAGAAAAGGAACATTAGGATTGATATCTCAAATTTTGGAATTCCTTGACATCCTCAATCTCAGTTCTGGTTTATTTGAACATCCTCAAATCATCGAGATTGACAGAATACGACATATAATCTTGAATTAATTAATGATGAAAAGTGAAAGAAGAAATATTAAATGTCTTTAGAAACGGAAGAAAGATTTTTTTAGGTGTATTCGCCTGTTATGAACTCTGTTCTGTGAAATTGGATACTGATTCTGGCTTATCTTCAATACTTCTCCTAGGGATGTTTCAGCAATGGACATTGGATAGCCGTGTATAAGAATAAAAATAATGTTGTATGTTTCCTTGCTCTTCGCATTTAGATTTTATGTTTAGTTATCATTATGTAAATCATCTCTTTTTTTAAAATATAATTATTTATTGTTAATGACCTTATGTTTCTGTACAACCTATCAGGTCTAATTTATGTTGTGTCTATGGTATTTATTTCATTATATGTTTTTTAAATAATGTTTCTTTTTAATAAACTGTAAAATATATTTTGATGCTTTAAAATTTATATGTTAATCGATTATGTAAGTTTGCACTTATGTATAAGGCTTTAAAAATAAAAAACTTGTTTTCTTCTCTTTCCTGCTTTTTTATCCCAAGAACTTATTTATACTAAAGAAAAATATGACTTGAAATCATAGATCAATAGATT